>JAPYZR010003120.1:0-15964 GCA_030522945.1 Trichopria nigra
TCGGCATTTATCGCATGTTAAATTTATTTTAAAGTTATTTTACGATGTCGAGGAATATCCCGCAACTTGCCAAAATTAAAAAGATGCCCCATCAGCAAAAAATCCGCGAGAACAAATTTCGGTTTGACAGGACACGAATGAATCCTCTAGTTGTGTGTGTGATCCCAGCATCCGTGTGCACGCATGCATGCGTCCTCTCATATATGTGAAACAAGTGATCACACGTGGAGTGCATGGAGAGATACAGACAAAACAACAAAGCATAAAATTTGCGGTGATTCATCTGTTATTTTGACAAAATTGTCGGTAAGACAGGAATCTCGGAAAACCCGAATGCGTTTTTTCTGATCGCTTTAGCAGCCCCTTAAGGAGGTTATAAAGTAGAACAGTTCCCGACCTAACCTCAAAACAGGAAAAGTATAAGTTAAAAAGGATTATATCAAGGTCACCTTCGTTTTTTTTTAACTTTTTGACCTCAGCAATCGGAAGAGCGGAAAATTTTACAACAAACTTGTTTTCATGAAAAAAATTGAAAAAATTGATTAGAAAAATTCAAAACATTGATCGCAAAAATTGTTCTTGAAAGGTAAAAAATGAAGGTCAAATGTCTGGAAAACGAATTTTTGTTTGTTTTCCTTTCGTTGTTGTTTTAAAGTTACAAAGATGATCCTTCAACCATGATTACGTTATACGACGCACTTCAATCGTGTAATTGAAAGCAAAACGTTTCGTTATAAACAAGGTTTGCCTATCTTTCTTAAAGGACAGCTATATAGTCAAGTTGATTTTTGTTTTGCCTTCAATTACATATGTTTGAAGAGCATCGCGGTAACGTAAGGTTCTGATCTTGTCGACGACCTCGAAGGGTATTTCAAGGTCATTTTTGTAACTTGAAAACACAACAAAGAAGAAAAAAACATTTAAGTTTGTTGGTTTCTGACAACGTCTCTTTTTGTCAATTTATTCTAATTATATATATTAATCATACCTTTAAAACAATTGTTTGCTTTTGTTATTTTTTATTGGAGTTATGAACAAAGTTTCCTGTTTTTTTTTTTTTTTTTTTTTTTTTTTTTTTTTTTTTTTTTTTTTTTTTTTTTTTTTTTTTTTCTTTTCTTCTTTATTTTGTTTTTTGTTGACACTTGCCTTACGCAAATTTTTTCGATAATTAGCGAATATATGTAAACGTATAATCCGAGGGTCGCGCGTATATGACCTATTGTAACCCGCGTCCCGCAGGTACATCACGATTATTCATCACTTGGATGCCACATATCTTTAAATAAAATAAATTTCACGTATACGTCGTTTCATTGCTCGTCTTGAATTTTTTTATCTGAATTGTTGTTGTTAAAAAAACATCATCACTTATACATCCCCGCAGGAAACAAAAATGGTCTGATATAAATTCGTCTACTGAGTCAGAAAGTGAATTCATATTTATATATACTTTTATTGAATTTACTTCAAAATTATCCTTTTCAATAAATTTCAATTCAATATAAATGCTTTTAAATTATTTCCTATTCATTTTAATTCATTTTTATCCAAAAATAACCATTGCGGGCAATGAAAATTATTTAATTTTGAATTGAAAGAGATTGAAATGCTATATAACTCAATTTGGACAAATCATTTTATGATTTAAATGGTATTAAAAAGTATAGAATTTAATATATATAAATATTATTCGTATATTAAAACGCATTGGGATATATTGGCGTATAAATATATATATAAATATATATAACTGAATTCGTTTTTTGATTCCGCTGAATCCATTTCAGTATACATTTTCATTTACTACTGAAACTGATATTTTTATTGAAATATATTGAAATGGATTCAGCAGAGTTAATTCAGTTTATGACGAAGTGAATTCGCATCTATATACTTCAATACTTTCCAGTGCATTTATAAATCCAAGAATAATATTTGCATATGAAATTCTATGATTTTCAATACATTCGTATCTAAAAAGTAAATAAACCAAATTAAATCATATGCATTTCAATCAATTTTAATACGAGGTACGTTATAATTTTTCTAGATAACTCAGAACTGAAAAACTATTACACTTTTATCGCACACCTGGCGACATTAAAATGAAAGCTCCATCATTCGACTTTTAAAAATAAGGATTACGCATTAACCGTATAATGACGCAACAAAATTGAGCGGTATAATAATGCGCCAAATAACACTCTGTCATCGTTTGCGGCGAATTGATAAAAATATATTTGGCAATTTCCATCAATCGCAATTCTTGTTCTTCGCAGCACTCTTATATGCGCTTATCACCTCTATGTGCCCATCAAGACCTCCAAGAATGAGGTGCCCGCCGTACATCGACGCCTTTATTGAATTCGTTAAATTGGATTAAAAAGGATTAAATTCTGAAGCAAATTAATAAATTTCTATCCAATTTGACAAATAGACTATGAAATTAGTTATAATTATATTTCATTGCAAACGAGAACGGACAGAATCGCATTTATATATCTCGACGGAAATTAATTCATACTTGAAACTAATTGCATGCAATCAAAAAATATTAATTTCATATTTTATAACCATGAATGTTTAATGCATTTGAATGCAAATTTACGAATAAAAAATTTGTTTAGTCCATATATTTGAATCCCAAAATAATCGTTTCATTAAAATGTGAGTTGGGAATGCAAAATTACAAATAAAGAGATTTTAAAAGGAAAAAATGTTGAAAGCAAAAAATTTCTTGTTTTTAATGAAACGTAATGGATTTAAAATGAATGAAAACAAACGAAAAATGAGCTTATATATATATCATATATTTTTTAACATTGTAATTTTATGTATTGATTTTTTTTAAAGAAGAATAGTACATACATATTTAAAAATACACAATATTAACCAATAAGAATCAGTTTTACTATAGTTGCTGTATATAGAAATAACTATATTCAACAATCGAAAACTTCGCTGCTCTATTTTCAATATTCAGTTCCCAGCAAACAAAAACGTCAAGAATCCGAATTCAGAAACCTACTCATGAATTATTTTCTATTCATGACATTGATTCTTGACGTTTGAATTCTTTTTTTTTTTTTGTATCCAATAATCGAAAAAGGATTGGAAGTGAATTAGGGAAGGATTCAAATGGATTCGGATGAATTCGTAATCTGTCCAATCTGAATCCTTACAAATCCAAAAATTATTTCTTAAAACACTGAATCCCTCCTAATCCAGAAAAAGGGATTAATATTAATCCAAATGAGTCCACTTTAATCCCAAAATAAATATACTGCTTAATTATGCTTCGGAATCCAAAAAGGGGAAATTAAAACTAGTCTTTGTGAATCCACGGGAATCCCAAAATAATATCATTGAAAATAAATGTATTCACAGGCATTCACGGACATAGACGTGAATCAACGGAATACATTTTAAACTGGGAATTCGAAGGGATTGAAACTGTGATATATATGGATTAAAAGGCATTCGCCGCACTGGTGTGAACCCAAATGGATACATGTGAATCCATTTAAATACACTTGAATCCATTTATGATGAATCCATGACAAATTACTAATTCAAAATGATTCAAATTTTCAATCCCTCTGAATCCTTTTTCGATTGCTGGGCTGGCATCAATGAAAAAGATTTGTTGTAAAATATTTCTGTAATAAAAAGTATAATTAATCGTATATATGTGTACTTGAATTTGTCAGCATTGTCCACCTGAAAGAAAATTTATAACGATGTATAAATTGTATAACAATTTTCAATTCTCGATTAATAATTATATATACAAATTCAGTACCCATCGAAAAAGGATTCAGAGGGATTGAAAATTTCAATCCCTTTGAATTCGTAATTTGTCGTGGATTCAAATGGATTCACATGCATCCATTTGGATACACGCCAATGCCCGCGAATGCCTTTGAATCCACACGTATCACAGTTTCAATACCTTCGAATCCCCAGTTTAAAATGTATTCCATTGGATTCACGTCTATATGTCCGTGAATGCCTTAGAATACAAGGCATTATATTTATATTTTCAGCGATATTATTTTTGGATTCCGTGGATTCGCAGAGACTGGTTTGAATTCGTCCTTTTGGATATTTATTTTCGGCGATATTATTTTGGGATTAAAGTGGATTCGTCTGGATTAATATGAATCCTCTTTTCTGGATTTATAAGGATTCAGTTTGGACAGATTACGAATTCAACCGAATCCATTCGAAACCTTCTGAATTCACTTCCAATCCTTTTTCGATTGCTGGGAGTTGGAAGAATAAGTTACTCATTCATAAAGAAACTTATACAATACTATATGTTACAAAAAAAAAAAAAAAAAAAAGTAAAAGATATTACAAAACTATATTAATAAGGGCTTACGCGGGTTAATCGGGTGAAAAAAGCCTCATTTTTGTGAATTTTTTTCTAGTTTCTATTTAAACTGGTCATAGTGTAGTAAGCTACATATTATTACGTATACTTTGAAGACTATGTCCAAAAAATTTCTCATGAAAATATTCACTATGGACCCGATGGATTTTACGCCGACACGTGTTTTTTTCGAGGCGGGTTGCGGTGTGCGCTCTAACTCCTGAAGGAATCATCTGTAATCATGAAACCAAAAAGAATTCATTAGTAGATGACTTTTGCGAGCTAACAACGTTCTAATATAATTTTTTTCTTTTTTTTTGAACCCGTGGGAACGCTCAAACGTAAAAATCGCGATTTTCACTATAAAACGGCGGCCATTTTATATCTGTAAAATGAAAAAAAAAATGAAAATAGGGAAAATATAAACGTTGTGGCCTAGTATTATGTGTTTAGAAACTGTGTTCCAAATTTCAAAAGGATCGGTACCATAGTTTTTTCGGTACAATGCCACCGACTTGAAAAATGACATTTCGAGAAAAACGCGTTTAAATTTTTACATGCAATTACATATATTATCGTAAAATCCTTCGAAACATTTTTTTTTTCAACTTACATAGAAGATCGTCGATTCTTGGACCATAAAGTATTTTTCACTATATATAAGTACATTCGCTTTTATATTTCGAACGTTTCGAACTATTTCGAAAATCGTGTAAATTCTCTACAATGTTTAAGATATGTTTCGCGAGCATGCGCGATTGTCGCGTCGTTCGCGCATGTATATATAGAGACGTGCGAGAGATAAACACAACGCAAGTAACAATCTATAACAATTTTACAGCCAGTAATAATATTCTAATATACATATGTATTACAAGGTTTGTGATTTTAGGAACGCAAAATGAAATTCTAAAGTTAATACATATACCACATATACATATATATATGTATGTATACATATTTAAGAAAAGGAAACGCATCGTGAATTCGCGAGATCTGTTTCGCCCGTTTCGCCCCACTACCAATGTACGAGTAGGCACCTGGCCATTACCCCTCTCCCAATGTATCACGCCGGCAACACCACTTACCGCCTCTGCATCATATATGTACGTGTATGTACGAATTTGATGGTTGCATATAAAACATTACGCATGCTGGCCTCGTCTCCCACCACGCCGCAGTTACGTGCATACGATGGTGAATTAATACACAAGAAGACGCAGGACCCACGAAACGCGCCTCTTACACATGCATGTATATATTCATGGTTGTGTGCGTGTACGCGCGGTACTTTCTGTCTTTCTCATCATCATGTATACTTTGGTACAGTCGGCTAACAATCGCCAGTTGCCTGCCAGCGCTTGCCTGGCTCGCCAGTACCCGCGAGTTTCGGTGTACTTGTAACAGAGGGAACTGTGTATCCGATTTATTGTCGCTGCTCGATCGCGCGTGTCTCTGCAAGTGTGGCAACTCGTGGCAGCCGCAGGGCGTCGACGCGGAACCTGTAATACCCCGGTCTCTCGGCTGCTGAATATTTTCGAACGTATGTACATATACTTACGCTCTCACTTTGACCCTTTTTTGTAGCCGTATATACACGCATAATATAAGAGCGCCAACGGAGAAATGTACTACATATATGGGAAAATTCATATCAAGGTGTTCGGTGCCGCGCCCGTCGGTGTTCCAAAAATCTCCCCTTATTGTAATTTCTCGAATTTCATTCGTTCCTCCATCTATCTATCTATGTGTATCGCAAAGTCATAGCGGTTCCAGAAATATGTCTTTTGGAATAACGTAGGTAATTCAAACTCTTGTATGTATATGCTGGAGAAAAAGTGTTCCAATCGAATACGGAAGTAAAACTTGGTGCGTACGGATAAATAATAACGGACTGTCGCTATATGTATATAGTGAAAAGATTCTTCGACCTAGAGACCAGAGAGAGAGTCACCCCGCTGCGGGTACTTGGACGCGATTGGCCGCAACGGTTCCTCATCGTTCGGTCGTGTTACGCTTATAATTACGCCGGCTCTTTGACTCCGGCTGAGCTTACGTCCGATTACCTATAAGTTTTTAACTATTTGGACAGGAAGTGCCTCAGACGCCAACAAGGCGACGTATGGTGTCACTTTTCAGTCAGACTTAATGAGAAAAAGCAATTTCGAGGTACGTGCAAAGACCTCCCTGCTTTGCTCCATGTGTCGAGTACGTGTCGCATTCGAGATTTTCCAGCGACGCCCGTAGACGCCACTCTCGATTTCGTATAAATTCATTAAAAATCACGAAAAGGGACGAAAATCTGAAAAGATACATTTATCTTTTCCTTTTGTTTTCGCCTCGGATGTCTCATTATAATGCAATCTTATGTTTTGCTATTTTTGTTAAATGGTCTAAGCACGATGGTATTTTTCTTATCTAAGCATGCCCGCTACTAATGTGCCAACTCGATGTGGAAACGTCTATTTCATTGTCTAATTAGGGACCGTTTGCACGACTCACAGTTAATGATTTTATTTCGATCGTACTCCAGTTTCTTCAATTCAAGGCTGCCTGTATAGATTGCTTACTTCAGTTATTCCATTTTCGTCTAGATTTTCCATCTATGAAGATTTGCTCCTTGTCTTTCGTCGTATAAACAATTAATATTACTGGAATTTGTGATTATAAACAAATTTTTCTTGTTTAAAAAAAATGTTGATATTTTCATTTACCGATAGTGGGCTTTATGCACTATATTTCCTTGATTGTAAATTACACGTAGAATCTGCACTTTTATTTTTAAAAGTATTTCTGATATGTCAGAATGATAAGACTGACAAATGACATTAAAAAATAATACTGAAAATGGACATTGTTTCTTAAGTTCATGTGATAGTAATATAAACAGCAGTTTGATTATTGAATTCCATTTAAAGAAGTTAGGATTACTTCAACATTCTCTCAACGATAATAAGAACCTTCATTGTACATTCATATAAGACTGTCTTAAGTTTCATATTGATAAGGCCTCATTTCTTATGAAAAAAATCGACTTAGATAAACATTCTTGAAAATTATGTATATATAACATCAATTATTAAAATCCCTGAAAATTTATTACGGTAATAATCTGTTGAAATAAATTTATTATTTAAATTTTAAACAAATTTATTTCTTTCATTATCACCTTTGGCAATATTGATTTTACTTAAATTGCAAGATCAACCATTAAATTGTGCTATTTAAATATGTTTGTCTATCGAATTTGCCTAAAATATTTATAATAAATCTGTTTATGATCATAATATTTATACAAAACTATAAACATACATCAGATGATGCGATAAGAAAGGAATTTTAATAAGGCCTTTCAAATTTAAAAGATAGATATAAAAAAAAAAATGTCAGAATCTTACATTCAATCATAAAGCAATGAAGTGATAACTGTGATAAATTGATAATCTTATGGAATTCCAATAAAGTAGTATATTATGAAAAATCATTCGATTAATGGATTAGGATGTTTTTCACTACTTCTGGGAACAATTTTTTTTTCAATCAAATTCAATAAACATTTTTTCGTTTTCATAATTTCAACTGTAATCTAATTGTTAATATTTTAATATAAACAAAAATGCAAAATTTGCAATAAATAATATTTTGTTATATGTCGGCAAGACATTTTTTTCTAATTATTTGTAAAGATACAAATTTAATTTTAAATTCATTTTTATAAGAACAACATATTTATTCTTGTGTAAATAATGGTTTATGTGTAATTGAAAATTTATTTTTTACGAATTTTTGGAAATGAGTATTTAAAAAATCTTCAATTTTGGTAGTAAATAACTTTATACATGGTTGCCAGATCATCAATCCAGTGGTTTGCGATATTTATTTTCAGTACCTGCAATTACATCCATTCTGTGCAATGCAATCTGATGACTGAAACTGTAGATAATTACAATAGTTTTCAAACATAACTATGCAATGGAACGATATTGATAACAGGAAGATGTAATAGACTGCAGTTAACAACAGTAGATTCGAAGGTGCCAATTTTTTTGAAATGTAAAAATACGTATTAAATTGTATTATAACTTTAATTGAACAAAATGAATATCTTATTTCATAGATTTAAAAAAGCTTACATCGAATAAAGGATGAGGAAAAAATTATAATATTCGAAAACAATCCAATAATTATTAGCAAGAATTGAAATGCTCGCTGCAGTTTCATGGAAATATACGTATTGCATAAATATTTTTCCTTTTCACATATCTACGACAAGTACAGTACAATGCTGTACAATACACTATATAATTGATTGCATCACTGTTTGAGCAATATATCAAATGTTTGCCCACAAAATTGATCGTACTTAATTAACTTGATTATTTCATTCATTTGTGACCTATGTATTATTGATAAAAATCATTAAAATGTTTAAAAAGACTGTATATGCAAATATAAATTATTGAGACAAGTAAACATAAAGTATTTCAAAAAAGTACAATACTTTATGCAGTGTTTATTTTATTAGCAGCTATACCAAATGAATTCATTTTAGTGTATTTTCGTCTGCAATTTTGTCTATACGTATATTTATCTTAAACTCGGTGACCCATCACATGTAATGTGTAAATTTCTTACGCGTCAGTTGCATAATGTGGAATTAATAAGAAAATTATTTCCCAAATAGTGCATTTTACAATCAGGTTTTCTCAGACATGAAGAATGCAGTAATGTGGATGAGTCAGCACAGCAATCCAGAAATTCATTACTCGAAAAGGTCTTTGCATTGTTGTACAGATTCATTAAAAGTCAGTAATATTTTCTATTCAAACATGTTATAATAACAGATTATTACTATCACATTTTAATATAGATTTTAAACACATAAATTGAAATAATCAAAATAATAAAATGAAAATAATGATATAGATATTAACACATAATTATTCATAGTAACATATTATTTTCATTCCATGTGGAAATAAACCTTGAAGATTCTTAAAAATCTATTTTAGATTTTGAAATATTGAAACTAGTTTAAATCTCTAAAACCAGTTTTTCCTTCTTAAATTGTAATGAGGTAAACACACAGTTAGATCAATAGTGAATGATTTCAAACCGTTGGTTTTTGGTAAAGATAAAAATTATTTTTGAAACGAATTTCTTGAGTTTTTTAATATTACAGAGTCCATTTTGAAATTACCAAACAGTAACAAAAAATTGTTAAAAACTTGATGACTGCGATTGTAATATAGAGAAATTAAAAATAAAAAGCAGTCGTTAGGCTAAATGTAAATTTAAACAAATGATATTAATTATATTAATTTTATTTATATTTATTGCATGCTGTTTAATTTTAGATTTCTGAAGAGGATCCACACTTTGGATCAAAACGTACAAATTTTTAAAATTTTCATTTAGTATAAGGACTGCTTTTTATTCTTAATTTCTCTATACCAAACGTTTGTTGAATTTGTTTTTCACATTTTTTCCAATTTTTATTAATTTAGCTTATTTATTTTTAATGACTATACCAAGATGAAGGTTTGTCTATCGGTGGAACATTGGGATATCCATCTTAAGAGAAAACTAAATTTTAAATTGCTGAAATGTATGTATTTGTATAATTATTTTTATATTTGATCATCTCAAAATTGTAATATAAACCTTTCCATTGTGATAAATTAGTGCGTATTGGCTTTGATAAGCCTTTAAATGCAAGATTTCAAGAAGTTGTAAAAGTCACAGGAAAAGTAGTCATAAATAAGTATATTTTTATATACAATGTAATCAAGAAAATATTCAGCATATATATTACACGTCATTAAATACAAACCTGTGTCTGTATACATTTCATACATAGTGTTTACTGCCTAAGCATGTGTGGACCTTTGTAGTTTAAAAGAATGTCCTAATTATATCTCCTTTCGCTTTTTAAACTAGAAAATTGGCCAATATTTAACCACCTACGAATGCTGGACTTATTACTACACTGCTCCATTCCAATCCTAATTGATTTGGACCAATTTTCACCATACCAATAATTACAAATGCAAGAACAGAAAAGAGCTTAAATATTTGTGCATTGAGATTGGTTAGTACGCTTTTGTCAGAGTGACTTTTATCAAGTGCACATTTCATCTCTGTAAATCTCCATGTATCCCAAGAGACGCAACAATTAACAATTATGAAACAAATGTATCTTGGTTATTCCACACATAAATGTTATATTTTAAGGATATAAAAGTAAATAAATAAAATGAAAAATAAAAAAATCATTTATTATTTTCTTGTAGACAGAATAATTAAAATAAAAACGAATTAGTTTTAAAAAAAAATTATAGGTTTAGGAATCAAGAATCATATAAAAGAAAAAAAAACAATTTTACAGCAGTTTCAAATGTATAGAAGTAACAAAATAGTGAAATCATAAATAATGACAAGTGTCGAAGAATTTGCCACATACATAATTGCGTACGTTTACTACTACAACATAAAAATAATTTATAACTAAATTTTAAATCTACCGTAGCTATAATTTGTACGGATATTTAATATTCACCATCATAATACACTATTGTACTGGCATGTTAATTTTCTTGTTTTCTTCTACACGTGTAAATAAGTGTACATTTGAAACGTTTGTAAGCGCGTTTAAAGTGATTTTAAACACGATAATTAATTCTCTGGCAAGCAATGTTTTAGTGTATACCATTTAATCTATAGGAATACTACAGTAATCAGCGGTATAATTTAAATTTCATTTGTATAAATTAAACTATTAAAAAAAAAAGAAAAATACACAAGTAGTGCATTTTTTAACGCATAATCATTATTATTTATGTAGAATATGTATTCTATAGATGGGTATAATTTTTGTTGTAGATGGTATGTATATTTAACGAAAATGAAGTTAAAATTAAAAGTGAAATACAGTTAATCTTTGTGAAATATATCTCGTTTTAAAATAAAACATAAAAATTATCAGAGTACGAGAAAAATTATTTATATAACATAATGTTTTTCAATATACAATAATTTTTCCAAATTTCGTATTCGTAAAAAAAAAACAACATATATGTATAAAAAGTCTAATAAATACATATATATATATAATTATTAAATGAAAAAAAAATTATTGCAGTCTTGTTTTTAGGCCGTTCTTATTTCCCGGTCCTATACGTATAGGCATTTTTGATGCCATATTGTTTGGTTTTGCTATAGAAATTTAATTAGCAATTCACGCGAAAACTGGACAATACAAGTAATTTAGGGACACGAAGTGGCTGACAACGAATTATCGTAATAGGTATATCGTTTTCATACAGATGTTTTTTAACCGTTTCATGGCGCAATGAAACTGGAACAGATATTAAACTGTTCTTACAGTATTCTTATATTATTATTGGGGTTACTAATATAAAATCTGAAGTAAAAATTAAGAAATTTGAGATGGCGACTGCAATATGGCGAACCTCAAGCAGAAAAATTAAAAATTTCAGAATAAAATAGAATATTGTTAAATAATAAAAAATTGTATTGTATTCTACACAAAATTGTATAGACAAAACAGTTCACTTATCATTTAAAAAAATGCATACCTTTTGAGGAAAAATATTTAATTTTGTACATGATACTGACGTTTTTCTGCTATATATATATTTATTTTGATAAAAAATAGTAACAGTAAGTATATCACAATTTTTAGCCCAGTCAAATTAGCTGAAATTCCAGGGTTTAGTGAAAAAGTTTTGGAACAGCGGGGATTTTTGAGGAAAGGTGTATTTTGGTGTCCTGAATAACATACTAAAACTCCCCATTGATAGACCCTGTGCTAGAGGAGCCACCTTAAGAAAAAGGTCAAAAATATCAGTTTTTTGCGAATTGCTTAAAAAAAAAACGCATTCTACATTTTTGGCATATATGACAACATTGTAGCTGATAAAATTCTGAACAATTTCCTTTTTTTTTTAAATTTTCTAGGTGCAAATTGACGGAGATAGAATTTTTTTAGCGAATTTTATTTTTTTTACATTTTGAGAATTGTCTATTTTGCGGGTGTTTTTTGCTTATAACTAAAAAAGTATCGATTTTTCGCATTTGACTTCTATGGAGACTTTATAGCTTACCAAATTCAAAAAAAAATATTATAGAGTCTGAAAGCATGATGAAAATGAGTTTTCTATATAATGCGTAGCATTTTAACTTTACTCGTGACTTTTTCACTTTATATGCATGTCATCTTCCCTGGTAGAAACTTGTCCAGTTTTCTGTTACACACACTGTCCAGTTACCCTATACCTTTAACATGGGAAAAAAGCAAACTGGACAGAAACTAGCCAAAAACTGGACTCATTTTCTACTAGGGTTTCAGCGTGGATAAAAGTTGACTTTACGCACTGAAATCGGGCGCCTATAGTAGTTTTCAATACAAGTGTGTAAAGTGCTACTTTTATGCACCGAGCGGCAATCGCCGATTGCGCGAGTGGGTAAAAGTATTATACACGTGTGTCGAACAATATTTTTTGTATCACTTGACGCATCAAAAACTGTGCGTAAAATCGAACATTACGCACAGAATTACAAAAAAGTACTTTACGCACTAACTTTGCGCACACAATTGCAAAAAGAAATTTTTCAATATGAAATGACATTCGCAAAGAAGTTGTAAAAAAATATTATTAATATGTATGTATATGCGTAATAAATTACACGCACTCGCCGGCATATATTTTTCGTGTATCACGATGAACAATAATGCTGACACTCGTCGAATCTTCTTTCTCACGAACACAATAACGACATGAATTAGAACTCGAGTTGACGGCTCATGAAATAACGCACACTAAGGAATAGCATTAAAATTATTGCACCGATACAAAGGTCACGCATTCTATTAAAAAGTGCGGTCCCTCGATTCATCCATGTTTTTTTATCTTTTCTCTTTTTTTTTTGTTTAAATGCGTCATATGTTGTAAGAAATGTATACAGAGCTTTCAGAAGCGTGCGTAGCGTAGATGAAAAATCATATACATAATGCATACATGTTTGATTGTTCAGGTTAATTTGCAATATTCGTTAGGCGACATAGTAGAAAATAATTGAATTTCAAACGCATATATGCCAATAATCGGAGTGACTTTTATAACCTCCGCGTTCGACAAATTCTCAGTGATTTGTTTGTTTTTTTTTTTTTTTACTTCGGGAGTTTAGTCGACGTTTTTCATCTTGGCGAATAACAAAAGAAAAGTGATTAATCGAATGAAAGGTGATTATCAATAATAGTGTTAATGAATTTTATTGGTGTTCTTTACCATATTGACTTTTAAAAAAGTGATACGCTGATTACTTTTATATTTTCAGAATGATTTACGTCAGTTAATTATTCCATTCTTCTTCCGTCATATATATACCAGCATTTCGTTTCTTTACCACGAGTAAGGCATTAAGCGGATATTTCAAACGTTGTAACTGTCAGATGTCAGTATACGGTATGACGACATCTTATGTATATATATAGTGATATACTATCCAGTAAAGCGAACATTTTGCGGTCCATTGCTTTAAAACAAGACGTCACGACTGGCATTATTAAAATGCTGGAAAAATACTTTCTTCTTTGTCTCGTTGGTTTATTTTGCATTATTTCAGCATTCGATTCAGAATGGACGATAAAAATATTATGTTGCTTTTATAACAGAGCAACCATCGAAACGATAAAATTTTGACCGCCATATTGGATCCACCATTTTGAATTTCGAAAATCGACCTTTTTTTAAACAAAATTTGTGCATAATGTCAATGAATTACTCACGTGGAGTGCCTTTTTTGTGATGTTTGTTTGTTGGGTTTTTAGGTGTTTTTTTTTTCGAGTGACCAAATTCAATACTTTCGTACCGATTGGTACGGATCGAAGTAATAATAAAGACGAATGAAAGAAAAATGTAGAAAAATATAAATATGTAAGGCAACAAATGCAAAAATAACAAAAATAATTACAAGTACAAATTAGTTGTAATTATCAGTAAGTCGAGAAAAAAAAATGTTTAATAGGCCAATAATGGAAAATTGTTATCTTCTGAATTAATTTTCTGAATAATTATAAAAATAAAAGATGCAGTAAACGAATATTTTAATGTAATTGTTATTTTTTTTTTTTTTTTTTTTTTTTTTTAATTTTTTAGAATGGGGGTACTTAACAAAGCTCCTTTCCATTAATGCAATAATTATAATTGTATATTATCATTTCAGTTTTGTAATATTTAAAATGTTGCTGATGTGTTTGAAACGTTGGAATGCGACGAAAATTATTTTTAAAAAATTTGTTTAATTTATCTTTTGTTATTCGAATTTGTGTAATTCTTTCGCATAAGGAATGTAGGAAACAAGGGTAATTAAACAAATATCAAGGTATATATAATATTTATGATTTTCGAAAGTTCGAACCGTTAATAAAAATATTTAAAATTTATTTTTGCTTAAAAATAACTTTTTGTTTACTGTCAATACGCAGGCATTTTTTAAAATTTTTTTTATTTTTATTTCCTCATTTTTTGTTATTGTAATATTACTGTTAAATAAAGATCATTAATAACAATCACTCTATACATCGCAGTGAAAAAATAAATGAAACATTTTATCTTTTCATCCTTGATGTCCCTTTTGAACATTTGCTCCGAAACTCCAAAATTGTTATTCATTCTTAAAGCCGAAAATATTTGTATAGTCCAATGTGAAACAAATTTCGAAAACATGGAAGACAATATTCGTCCAACAATATTCCCAAATTTCTTGATCTGCCCAAGGTTTCAAACATCTTTTTGTAATAATATTTCCCGTAATAATTTCTTTGAAGAGAGCAATAATTAATATTGACCAAAACGTAAATTAACAATACTCACCGTCTCACCAATATTTACTTATCCAAATATCCAAAATTGTGCAACTAAAATCATCGAAACTGGATTGAAAGCAAAGCATATAAATCTATAAATAATCGAATCTGTAAATTCATAAAGTACTCTCTAAATTTCATGGAGTGAAATTTCACTCTACATTGGAGTGAGTCGAAGAATTTACACTCCAAACAGAGTGAAATGTCACTTTTACAGAGTGAAAATTTACTCCTTCAAAAGAGTGGCTCAATTATCATATCTTTGTAGAGTGTCTAAAAAAAGGAATTTAGAGAGTTTGGAAATGCATTTAATTCGGAAACCATTTAAATCAATTTTCGATTACCGCCAGATAGAAATTGCCCATTGACTCTTCCACATTGAATATACATGATGTCCAAAAAGTATCGAAACGCGCATATATATTTTTATATAAAATATTTTTTAGGTTAAGGTCATTTCCGTAGTAACTGTATCTGCGCGGGATCTAATGTCGCGACCTTGGTTTTGATCTCGCCGATGATCTTCAAGGTTATTTCAAGGTCACCTTCGTTTTTTTTTTTTTTTTAATTGGAAGACCTTTTTTCTGGGTCAATTCTGGTTAGAATTTGGAAATATATCAGCACTTTTTGAAAGTGAACTTAAATTCTGGATCTGGATCCATAAAATAATCTAATTATTCGACTATGTTTTACTAGTT
>JAPYZR010003121.1:0-22216 GCA_030522945.1 Trichopria nigra
ATATTATATTCTTAATTTTGAGAATATTTTAAGAATATTATTAAGAATATTTTTAAAGAATATGTTATTCTAATTATTAGATTACCGTTTTTTCTGTGTAGCTTTGTATCGGTCGATCGTTGATGTGATATTGCAGGGCTCCGCGCGATGCATCGATAAAGAAAAACACGCTCGACAAAATACGCTGTCTTCAGATCGGCCTTGGATTTCCTGGCATTTGCCGTGGGACGAATCGGATCTTGGCCCGGGATGTTACCATCAAGACATCAGGCCTTTTGAAAGAGCGTTTTTTCGCGTACGGCGTCGTTTTTCCACCGCATATAGTGCTTCTCCCGCTTCTTCGAGATGTTCCTTTCATTATTTTTATTTCCCAAGTCGCGTTTTTTAAGTCGCATTCAAAAGTATTCGAGATGCCGGTGTAGCCCTTTACGATCTATGTGCCTTCTTATCCGCATGCGAATTATGTGCCGGCGACGTTACACTCGGAAATGGGCCGAGATAGTCCCCAGCCTTTGCTGCTTATCGGAAAAACCGCTTTTCCTGCATCTTCCCGTTTCGACAGACAGACGGTTCGCAAAATGCATTCGTGGTTGTGCCTTTAACGTTACAAAGACGCGGAAAGATCCCCGGCATTTAGCTTTCCACTCATCGACTTCTGGGACGTGCTATCTGATGACCACCGCGTTTGCAGCCCATTATATATGTATACGAACCGTAACGAGGGAAAATGCGTCTTGGAAAATGCGCGAATTTTCTTTGCGTTACGCCTAGGGGGAAACTGCGGAAATTGAATCTTGTATTTTTAAATATTTCGCTCTGCGTCGAATCAAGCCGTAATCGTGATTTTTTTTTTCGTTATACACCTATATTCTAATGCCGTGTATATGACGCTTAATACTTATTACACAGTTTAATACTTTTTACATTTCTTGATTAAAAAAAAAATAAATAAAGTAAGAAAAGAACCTGTAAATTACAGAAAAAAATTTAAATACACTTGAACATGAGGAAAGGAAACCTGAAATTGAAATAAAAATCAATTTCTGACAATTTTTAGATGAAATTGCATTTTATATTTTATCGATCGTGATAAGAAATGAAAATTGGCCAAACAATATTACAAATCGCAAAAAAGAAATAAAAATTGAACAAAAAATAAATGAAATAAACCTGTACTACCCACAATGGCCCAACCATCACTTTCGCATCGTTTGACCTCATATCACGCAGACAAAAAGTACATGACACAGATATTAAATAACGCCTGAAATTTTCAAAGTACACTTTAACGACAACATTTAGTTAACTTACTTTGTTATTTGATCCTTTTTTTTTTGTTTATAGTAATACATTTTTTTTCAACATTTAGCCACCTGAAAAGTTTGCTGCCATCGCTAACAAGTATTTACATCCTATGATAGATGGAGCTAGTGTGTATTTTACTTTACCGGCTTTATAAATCATCAATTTCTGGGTAAGTTTCCAAGTAGATCTAAAATAGCCAGGATGAAAATAACGAATTTCTGCAATGTACAATAAACCTTGCATTAATTCAAATCCATTCAGTATACCTCCCTGCTTATAATGCAACGTATGTATTTCGACTAGAGAGCAAATTTTTGTATGTAAAATTCCCACGAACTAAGGGGATGAGCAGACATCAGACCCACTCTTCGGTATTGCACGTATTCGTATATACCTAAATTCATTATCTGATCGGGTTTAAAGGCCGAGCATTGTAGTGTGTATATACAATTCCGTAACCAAACCGAAGACAAACAAATTAAAATATACGTAACTCAATTAAGGAAACTTGACCCGAAGTGTTCGTCCATTTAAATGGTAATTGGATAACGGTAAGATATTCGAAAACGTGTTGTTCCTTGCCGAAATACGGTTTTCAAAAATCACTTATTATCAGCATAGCTACTATCGACTTATGCAAAATTTATATATAAATATAATTAACATATTATTTTGTTGTTTAATTTTAATGTGATTATATCTGGGAACTACAGTACATTGCACTATTACGTGCATCTTTCACATTAATTAAGAATCTATTTTTCTATGGATAAAATCAAAAGTTGACAATTCGAAAAGCAGCCATTATCACTAATATAGGCAAATAAAACATGAAAAAAATTCTCTTATATACGTCACTGACCTTGCTGTACTTATAATTATAATTTATTATGAATAATGTAAGATTAAAAATTTTACATATTAGTTGTAACGAAAGCAATTACCGTATAAGTGTCATTAATTAGTACATATATAGTGCAGTTAACTAACGTCGTCTGCGTATACATACTCTGGGCACACCAATATAAGCAAACACTTTTATCAAACAAAGTAACGTATATGCGATGGAATATACCGCATATATACATACCAAGCATAAAGTACAAAGATATTTTGACACCTTTAATTTCGATGGAGTGACAATTAAGAATTGGGTAGTGGATTTATTAATAGAAAATGGTGACCTTTATAGCAAATTAAATTCTACACGTAAAGCAATCAACCTACTTTCTCCGTTGTAATTCTATAGACCGCGTGTCTACGCTCTTAATTAATTTATTTATAATTATTATTAATTGTTTACGATAATAATTTAAATTGAACGATAAAAATTTATTACGGAACGTTCAATGAGACTAATAACGAATTATTTATTGAATAAATTTCTACTGTGAATTTACTGTTTAATAAATTATCCTTCATAATATAAAAGACGTACGCTTAGAACATTAAGTTTATTAGTCAATATCTGTCTTGTGGGTATTTATTGGCCCGACAGACGGATGAGTTATCAATGTATGTGATGAGCGAAGATAAAATTGTATAAGAAAATTATTTCGTTATTTTATAACTGCAATTGACATTAAAACAAGTGT
Organism: Trichopria nigra; assembly: GCA_030522945.1. Classification (NCBI taxonomy): domain Eukaryota; kingdom Metazoa; phylum Arthropoda; class Insecta; order Hymenoptera; family Diapriidae; genus Trichopria; species Trichopria nigra. Next base: position 2,901 of record JAPYZR010003121.1, read on the forward strand.
ACTTTTTATTTAAACAGAACTTATGAAAAAATAAAACTTTTATTATTAAAGTGTATACTTGTAATTAGATTTTAAAATGACAAAAAAAAAAAAATTTCTATAAGAAAAAATATGAGAAATGTTGTTTGTTAAAGCTAGTAGATATTATAAAAATAAAAGAAAACTATTAAAAAATAATAAAAATAAAAAAAAAATACAAAAGTTAAAATAAAACAATTAGAAATATTAAAAGGGCAATATTTGTTATACCAACGCACGGTAATTAAAAAGTATGAGTGAAAAATGTAAATAATATTATTAACATGTACATATTTGCATAGTACATCTTTCCTAAAGAAGTTCGTAATGCATAAATGGATTTTTCACTTATTTTTTAATCGCTATATTTTTCATTTTTTTTTTAATTCCATTACATTTTTTTCGATGATAAGATTAGGAAACACAAATGAAAAGAAAAAAACAGATAAGAATAAAGAATAATAAGTATACGAAAAATAAAGAAAATAGTAAAAAGAAAGAGGCAAAGAAAAAGCAAAGAAAAGAATAAACGAGAAATGAAACAAGACGAAGAAATGAAGAAAGAAAATCAGATTAAAAGAAGTAAGATAATGGAAAAATTTATTTAACCCTTTGAAGCATATACATTTTCCTTTACGTTGAATTGACTTGAAATTTATCTGTAGGGGTGGGTTTTTGGAATCTGCTGTCAGATTTTCAAAATTCAAAATGGCGGATTCAAGATGGTGACCACCCAAATGTAAAACTGCAATAATATCAATAAAAATGAGTTTGTACCCAGTCAACAATCACAGAAGTTATGTCACAATTATGTAACAGTTACATCAAAATGTCCGACTCCAAATTGTCACAGTTACATAACAGGAATTGTGACGTAATTGCTATGTAGCTATTCCTGTTATGTAACTGTGACAATTTGGAGGCGGACATTTTGATGTAACTGTTACATAAATGGGACATAACTTCTGTGATTGTTGACTGGGAACTTTCACTAAGTTTATTGCATTTTTACATCATGATGGCCGTCAGTTTACAGCCGCCATTTTGAATTTCGTAAAACCAACATCGGATTCGTCATCATCAGCGACCTCAAGAACCCTATTAAAAAACAGCGTCAATAATGAATTCTTTCGAAAAAAATCGTGATTTTTTCATGTTGGTGTAATTATAAAATCATAAAAATGAACAATTATATTTTAACAACTGTTTTTATACATTCCACTCTCACTATAGTAACTGAAAATAGCAAAAAGACCTACACTGAAAAAGAAATTTGTTATTTTCAAGTAAATATTTACTTGAATTAAGAGAAGATTTTCTTGATTTAAGTAAGATTTACTAAAAAGAAGGAAACATTTTCTTAATTCAAGTAAATATTTACTTGAAAATAACAAATTTTTTTTTCAGTGTATTAAAATGCGTTAACCGGAATTTAAATGAGCAAAAATCAAAGAAATCGAGGTCGTCACGTCGTATATATTATATTTTTACTTCTTTTCGACTATATAATTCAATTTTGTTATTTCATAGACGGAATCCTAGAAAATATATATCTTACATCAAATTCAGTTTTCATCAAAGACGCATCGTGCTTCTTTCATTTTTTTTTTTTTTTTAGTGGATTCTCTGCCTGTAATTAAGAGACGTCCATTCCAGCAGAATAAATCCTAGCCAACGTCTCGAAATGTGTAATGTCCTTTGAAACATGATAATTTTTGTCTGCAAAGGAATTAAACATTCATCGAAACAATGGAGAAAAATTGCAGCAAAACATTGAAAAATTCAATTACGCAATCACTATATACTTTTACAGAAAAATCCTGTATACGGTGAGCGTCAACACAATGTCCACGTGGATTCGCGTGAACGGCGCCGAAGTCAATGGATTCATTGAAAAAGGGGGCAATTTGCTGGGTTGTGATAATTGCCGTATTTGAGAGGATCATCCGTAGTGTTCCAATATTTGCGGAGCCCTATAGCGCGGCGGTACTAGGTCGTTGCCTAGCAGGCGTACCTAAAGACCGTCTGCTCGTGAGGTACCCTCTATTTCGCCTCTGCAGGGACGAGAAACTATCTGGGTCAGACCTTAATTGGTTTATACAACCCAGGGTCTGTCCGCGTGTCTTGAGTATATCCGATTCTCGCGTCGTTATACTCATTCAAATCAGAATGCCAGCGACGGTATATATACGGATACAGAATTGTCTTATTTGACGCCTAAAGTCGAAGGTGCATGCGAACGAGATTGTATATAATATAATTCACTTCCGGTATCCTTCCGACTTCAAGGCTTGGCTCGTTAGAGTGCAACAAACTGTGAAAAGGCCTCGAAAATTACTGAGAAAAACCGGGAGTGTAGAAGCCTTTTTCGATCCGCTACAAATATTGACCTAACAACTTAGGTGTAAAACAAAAGCAAACGAGAACGTTGCTCCGTTTAAAATCACAATATATAATATAGACAAAAGAATTTGACTGTCTTAATTGTAATATACTGTTTTCATTACTGGCTTATGATGGAGTACTAAAACTCAAAATGTCTGTAGAAGAGTACAGGGATCCATATGACTTGAATGTTACAGTTCACCTACAATAAAACATTCGGACCAATTACAATATTACCAACATATAGGACATGTATTCTAAATATCAAATGGTAATTTATTCTTCATACACGATTGGAATAATAGAGGCGTCGACAGCTTTTCTTTGTTCTATCAACTGTTTTTCAATCTGATTACGTTTCTTCACTTTTCAACCGTTTATGGTTTGTCACCTTTTCTGCTTTTCTCTATTTGTCAACGATTCATCGCTTTGTAAACTTTTCTTCGTTTTTCAACTTTTTTTCTCGTTGACAGCGTTTTGTCCTTGTTTTCTCATACTGAAAAAAACTTTTCTTTTGTTTTATTGACATTTTTATGATTTGTCAACTGTTCTCTGTTTTGTAAAGTGGTTTTTGCTTTGTAAACTTTTCTTCTATATTTATCCAGCGGTCTTCTTGTTTTTGAATTCCCAACGAGTTTATCATATTTCATTGTTTAACAACAATACGCAGATATGTATTTTCTTTATTATGTAATTTGTACATTTTTCAGGGCAGTTTTATACTTTCTGTTAAAAGAACAAGCTTGCGAACGAAGTTGACAATTAGACTTAATGAATTTTCATCACATTAAATTCTATTGTCTCAAATTACGTAATTATTTACAATCTGGATATGTACTAGTTAATTGTACATTCCTATTATAACATTGTAAATCTCATATTCCTATGTAGCTTTAGTCGGAGAAAGCAACGCAGCGAATATTGTTAGTATGCTGCTGCACAGAGTATAATGACAATAAGGAGTAACTATTTGGTCTAGTGAAACCACTTAATTGACGTAGTAAAAGTCGGTATTATAAATAGACGTAAAACGGTAAAGTGGAACGAGTTTCTGCAACAAGCAGTTACTAAGTGCTTCCAATTCGATATAATGTTGTCCATTGTAAACTGCTAATTTCATTTGACAATTCGACATTATTAAAAACTGTTTATAGTTTATATTATCATCTAAATAATACAATTTATATTATAATACGTAAAATGCATACATTTTGTAATAGATATACCATACATACGTGTTTTTATATACACGCTCAAATATATGTTTGTGTGTGGAGGATGAAATAATTTGATACTCCAATTATTAATAATATTTTAATTTAAACTATTTACTCATACATAATAATACGATTTTATGATAGGAAATGAGTTGAATAATATTGAAGATTTAACTTACGATATTGACAAAACGAAAATAACAAATGTTGTACAAAACTTGATAAATGCATAATTGTCATAACGTATAATAGAATTAGTTATTCAGTTAGTAGTTTAAAGTTAAATAATGAACGACTTACGCTAAAATATGTATGAAAAACAGTAAACAACAGTATTCTATCCAAAATGTACATAACAAAGTAAGGTTGAAATTGGAGAACATCAACAATAATTTAAAAATTAAAAAATAAATTAAAAAGTAACATAAAATTCTCGATAATAAATAACGAAAAGAATTATTGAATATTTTGTAATTTACACGTGAAACATATGACACATTTGCAGAAGATATATCTCTTTTCAATTAAAAAAGAACATTCAGGAAAATTCTCAACCTCATTTATCAAAAATAAAATTTTCAAAATTCGCAGTCCATTAATGTTAAAGTATCATAAGAGTGATTAAAGCATTTTGTAAATATGAATTTATCCATCGATTGAAATTAAGCTTTTCAATTTTATCGGAGAAATCAAATAAAATTCTCGGGAAACTGTAAAAAACGGGAATAATTGTGTAAAGACAATTACCTTAACAAAATTAACAAAATTGAAAGAATCGTCAATAAACAATTTACTTTTTTTTTTTTTTTTTTTTTTTTTTATAAATTTTTTATTTTTTTTTTTTTTTTTATTATTTTTTTTTTAGTAAATAAATAAATAAATAATAACAATAATAAAATAATAATAAATAATACAGAAAATGTTTTCTACTAAATTTCTGATTAATAAATAATAAAATCAAAATGGTGAATCGCTCGACTTAATTTTCATCGATAACATCCTCAATCATTCAATAAAATAAATGATTCCACTATCTTCATCGGCATATAGCAAATTGGTTTCTTTTCCAGAAAACTAAAAGTAATATATTATTGCATTTGTTATACGTGCACAATGCCTGACTATTCTACGTGTTGTTTAGATCCCCTGTGGATAAATAGGATATCGTAGGACACACCCACATTGCGTATGCTTCTAAAGTTCGAGTCGCATAGTAGCAGTTTGCGAATTTGGTAATAGTACCCTCGCCACGCGATAACCTTATCAATGTATCCCTTATTTACCCCTGTGTTGTCCAAGGCATTGAGTCCCGGATTCTGTCCTTGATCCTTCCTACTGCTAATTCCGTCCGTAGATCGCGATACTGTTTTGTTTCTTAAGGAGCTTAATCGTTCGTTCTCTTCCACTTATCTTAGACAATATTAGTCGAGAAAATCTAATTCGTCATTTTTCAATTTTACTACAGTTTTAGCAACATTTTTTGGCAACTATTATCGATGATGATTAAAGTTCAAAAAATGAAGAATATTTTTAATTTTTTTAAATGTTTACGATCCATTTCCTTCCAGGTACCATAATCTTTATCACAACTTAATCTTTATTTGGTAATGTAACACTGTCATTATTGGTATTGTGAATTTACATTGTCTAAACATCCTCTTATGATATCATAAAACTTTCCCCGGATAAAATCTCGGCATTAAATGTTATATACTTTTTTTCTGGCAGTTTACTTCTTTAACGCGGAGATGATACATATGTGTGATAAAAGCGTTAAGGAGCATTTATTATCTTATAAGTAATTACGACAATGAATGTGTATCTCGATGTTTCTACGCTTTCATTACGTTTGTAATTAGTTTCAGCATGTTGTAGTATGCAAAGAAACGCGTAAAGTAGTATTTGCCCAGCACGAAATGTCATGCAATAAAGATTAAAGATAAATAGACCCGACAATTGGGTCAGCGCTAATTTCTGAGCATAATATATATATTTATGATTGTTGTTTTCTCAACTTATTAATCAACTTATTAATTTTTTTTTTCCTTTGTTTAATTACAAGTACACGAAGTAACCCTGTATTGAAGATATTCGAATTGAAAAATATTCATTACATTTTTCGATCGTCGTTTAATACCACCCAATAACCGTTGCGATACTAATTGTTAGGAAATATTGCGTTTCCATCGAGGATAGAGAATTTTAACTCGTCTACATAATGATAATAAAAGAATTATTAGTACAAGTCACGATTAACGACGTTAAGACTGACAACTCGAGTCGTTTCAATTATACAGAGTCACGAACTTTTTACGAATTGTAAACATTTATATTCCGGATTAAATGTAAAGTTTTGATTTCATGACGATTGGGCCAAGACCTAATATAAAATTTGCACGTAATATAAGATTTAGAATGAGAAGATTCTTGTTTAAAATACATAAAAATTAAATCTTTTTCTTTAAAAATTCTATATACAGGGTGTCCCAGAACTGGAGGATAAAATTTCAGGAGACGATTCTTCGTGAAATTTGAAATCAAAAAGTCCCTTACCAAAATTCGATCCGACGCATAGAATTTTAATGGCGAGCAATTGAATTTTAGAAAAAAAATTACTGTTTTTGCAATAACTCGGCTCCTTTTCAACCTATATTAACGAGTGAGGGCGCATTTTAAAGATTTTTTCAAGCCCAACAATTCCCCTTTAAGAGCATGATCTGAGATGAATACTTCGCTAGTTATGGCCTCATAAACGGATAAAATTGCGTTTTTTGGCGGTTTTTCACGTCTAACTCATTCCGGTACATAGCAAGCGAAATATCACACAAAAACAAAGTTGCAGAGCTTGAAAAGACAAAGAATTTGCACCCTCGCACGTTTCGTTTCGATAACAATTGAGTCCGTGGGGAGACATTAAATCTCAGAAAATTAGTGAAAAACGCGTTCAATCAATGTCAAATCCGGTTTTGACAATTTTCTGAGATTTAACGTCCCCCCATGGACTCAATTTTTATCGACACGAAACGTGTGAGGGTGCAAATTCTGCGTCTTTTCAAGCTCTACAACTTTATTGTTTATATGATATTTCGCTAGCTATTTACCGGAATGCGTTAGACGCGAAAAACCGCCAAAAAAGACAATTTAATCCCTTTATGAGGCCATAACTAGCGAAGTATTCATCTCAGATAATATGCCTTAAAAGGGAATTGTTGGACTTGACAAAATCTTTAAAATGCGCCCTCACTCATTAATATAGGTTGAAAATGAGCCGAGTTATTGCAAAAACAGTAATTTTTTTTTTAAACTTCAATTGCTCGCCATTCAAAGTCTATGCGTCGGATCGAATTTTGGTAAAGGACTTTTTATTTCAAATTTCATCGAAGAATCGCCTCCTGGAATTTTATCCTCCAGTTCTGGGAAACCCTGTATACTCTCAATGATTTCACCCAGTTCTTTTTCATGCCCTCCAGCTACATTCTAGTTCGTGTCTCCATCCCTAGTAACAACATTTCTCTCCAGTGTTTGATAAGACTACAATTCATCAATATGTAAATAAGATGTGCATGACTAGTTTTTCGATGTGTTTACAAAACATCATTAATCAAACCTCAAAAATTAGGATCCGACCAGTGGTCTGCTGCAAAGATCGAGTATCAAAGATATAGAAAACATGTCCAGTACCAGGCGCAATGTTTTCATCCGTTCCCCTAAAAATAGGATCGATTTGATGAGGGAGTTACGAGAATGCATGAAAGCAAAAAGGTGAAACTGTCGGCTAACGGTGTCCAGACGACATTTGCAAGCCTGCCAAAATGATTCCCATTGGCATCAGGCGTCACCAGTTGGCAATACTTAAATCCGCAATCTCGCGAAACTCAGAAATGCTCCGGTCGTTTCACTGCCATTTCCGGAGCCAGGACCATTCGCCATTGCAAGGAAAACTTCAGTACCACGTGTTGACATCTTGTCGTTCATTTTGTACATTAAAGGTATACTGATGGAAAATGTATATCATAAACTTTATGTAGTTTTTCTGTAATTGAATAGATGATCACAAGCAGTGTGGTTTGTACGTGTGATGCGAGGTAGAGAAAATTACGAATTTCAGGTCACGTGAGTTCTCCACTAGCCAAATGTAAAAATCACATGAAATTAGAAACTCAGCTGATGAATTCCTGTGGTTATACGCTTGACAGCAAGATGACGTAACCAATGATGTCATCTAAGAATAAAGTATATAGTTTCTCCAATTAGTACCACCATGCAGACAAATTCACATGGGATATATAGTATAGGGGAGATGAAATCAAACAAAATCATAACTTGAAATAATTGAATCACCCGTACAAGACCATTGTCCAACCAATTGAATTGCTTCAGCTCGTAACTTTCCCCCATCGTCTGCCCAATTTCTGTTAAACTCCGATATAATTTCGGTAAGGAAATCTTAGCGAATGGCAATTAGTCTAGGGGAAAAATGGCTGAATCGGCAACACGGGCGCTGGTCGTAAAACTGCGCCTTACGATTGAATCCGTATAAGCGTACATGTATCCACTGACACGTTGTAATTCTCGATCGTAAAACTCATTTCGGACAAAGGGAATGCCTCTGTGTCTCGGGCCGTAAACCGGACGAGGATAAAACACCTGCCGTCTCTCTTTGTAGAAAAAAAAAAAAACTCCCGGCAGGAGCCTTTCAAGATTGCGCGTCGTGAATCCTACCACATATATATATATATATATAGGGACGTAGCCGAGGTTCGGACACGATACACCTTTCCTCATCTCTCTTTGTCAATGTAATACGTATAGCGCACGCGGCATTGATATAAATATCGTCCAACGGGCCATTCGACTTTCGCGTATCGTACATTTCGAAAGAAAGGATTCGCAAAACTTTTTTACTCCTCTCGCTGCATATTTCTATCGGAACGAAAAGATGAATTTACATCTTGACTTCTGAAAATTGTTGCCATTTTTTTGCACGGCCGTGAGCCACGAGCTGCTGCACGTAATCTGGCGAACAGGTGATAGTTTTACTAACCGAATCAATTTATGTCATCCTCTTCTGGTCACGAGATTCTTATGTTTCTCGCGATGGCAGAATTCAATTTTTCACAGTGAAAAATTCAATTGTATATAGAGAAAATATTCTTTTACATCAGGAGATGGTGGTTTCGAGTACTTGATATACGTGTGGAATATAACAACATCGTTAATTGCTGTATTGTAATTTTTTTTTAATCATTTCTAATGAATTTGTGTTTTTTTGTCAATGTAATTGGAAAATTTGTGAAAATTATGAAAAATTTTAAATCATATAAACAATTTAAAAAAATATTTATCAATTTTTATCAGATACATATATTTTTTCTGTCATAATCTTAAAAGTAGATTGTAATGTTAATCATTTAACAAATTTTTTTTTCCATGTTATTTGACAATACCAATTTGTTCATAACATAAAATTGTTTATATCCATTTTTATTTTGCGAGTACGGTATGTTATGTTCTTACACTGAAAAAAATTTGTTATTTTCAAGTAAATATTTACTTGAATTATGAAAAGATTTTCTTGAATTAAGTAAGATTTACAAAAGAGAAGGAAACATTTTCTTAATTCAAGTAAATATTTACTTGAAATTAACAAATTTTTTTTTCAGTGTACGTAACAAGACCCCATAAATTTGCACCAATCATATTAAAATCCAAAAACAATTGATGAATTAAAAAATGTATGTAGATTTTCCCAAAAAAAAAAAATATTCCAAAATTATAAAAATGAGGGATATAGTAGGTTCAATTAACAACGTTTCAATAAATTCAAAAAAAAATTAGGACACGTTCAATGCAAACTTCCACTTGGCACTCTGACGAAGTAACTTATACATACGGCCTGTAGTAGTATACAGTAGAAGTACCGGTTGAAAGCAATCAAAGCGGTCAGTCAATTATAGAATCTTTAGTTCCTGGGTTACCGTCTGAAATGTAAGTATTGGACAGATGATTAATCGCAGAGATAAATCGTCGAGCGATTTAATGTATCGAATATCGATTTGTAATATTGATGACTAGGCATAGCCTTATATATCGTAAGTTATTGAAAAAAAAAGATACAATCTAGAAAAAATACAGATTGTTTAACAGCATGCAGATTGAATTCATGCATATATAATTATTTTACGTCTCTATTGATACGTATAAGATTGTAAATAATTTTGAACTTAATATGTAAATTATATCTCGATCGCACATCCAAAATAAAATTTATCTATATATTCTAATCTCTATCTTCTTAACAATGGCAAAATTTGAAATTGCTTTATTTTATTCTACCTATGATAATCAATGGATGCTGGCCTCAAAAGTTTAGAGAACTGGGGTCCTCATTGAAGAGAATATTCTCTGGAGTTTGCACAATTCCTGAATCTCACCGCGATAAAGGTATGCCTCGAGTACGTGATAAAGTTTGTAAACGATGGCAATAGTGTCGGGTGAAATATTACACATTGATGAGATGGTCAGAAGTTATACCGTACATAAACAAACAAGCTTCGAGAATCTTGAAAATTATGATTGCCATTCGACTTTGTCGAATTACTTTGTGGGAGTTTAGTTCTTTAGAAGTTTGTTAAATCAGGGATTTCAAAAAATTGCAATCATCATTTTCTTTTTACTTTTTTATTTTGTTTTTATTGTCCTCCCTTCTAATCTAACAAATGTAATTTCGACAATAATCGTTTCATAGAAAAGTACACTTCTTCGCTAAGAAAAGTTGAATTGTTATCAGTTCAAGTTGAAGAACAATTAATTTCTACTAATTGTTTATAATTTTAATAATTATTATTATTTCTTTTTATGAAGAGTAGAAGTAAAAATGTCCAGTAAATTGAAGCATATAAAAAGTTCAATTTACTTTTTATAACATTTTATTAATTGAAAGAGTACTAATAATCAATGGCACATCAAACCTTGAAAAATTTTTAACCGTATTTAACAGATCCCTAGTATGTCATCAGAGGTCAAGTATTTTTTTTTTAATCTCGACTTATAGAGAATACATTTACTGAAGTGCAAATTGAGCCACTTTTTCGTTAAGAAACGGCGTTTTACTATATTTTGAAAATGACGATTAACTTTCGAAAGAGCGTAATTTTAAAATTGAAAGAATGAAGAGTTTATTCTAGCGAAATGTTTTATTATTACATATACAAATATTAATTACTATAATAAAATAAAGTAAATATTACAATATTTCTATAGTAATACATTGACTGATTGATATAAATACACTGTTTCAGATGATTAAGCAGTGTACTTTATCTACACGCGATATTTGTTCATGGCGATTTGACATAAACATAAATCGAAATTTCTTTTTTCGACGTCATCATGTTTTTAGAAAGTCATATCCTCCAGAAAGGTCATTCTCTTCCGAACAACAAGTCATATTATGATCGAGAGTATCCTACAAATTTGCATCTCGATTTCTTTTTTGCAACAAATGTTCGAACTTTTCATAATCAATCAAAACAGTGTCAAAACAACCTGATCAACGCCGTTATTGAAATATTCACGAACAGTCACTAATAAAATGTTTTATTTTTTATTCAATATCTAGGTCAAGAGGTAAATTTCTGACGCACAGTTCGTTGTTCTGGCAAAATTTTAAGTCTTTTTTGTTTTGTTTCATGATACAAAGGCGTAGAACGAAAAAGTGATCTGCTCGGATTGCCGTATTTCAAGAGGCTCTGACAGTCCCTTAACTAAAATGAAAATGGGAGCGTAACAAAATGAACAATAGGTTTTCACGCCAATTTCTGTTTCAATGTGTTTTTAACGTTGATGTTTGCGCTATATTCAATCCATCATTTTTCTTTTATCAATTTTAATTTCTTTTTATCAGTTTAAATTTCCTTTTATGGCTCTAAATGCCCTGACGATAGTTTTTTTTTTTTTACAAATTGGATTTCTTTTTATCAATTTGGATTTCAATTTATCAATTAAATTTCAGTTGTCTGTTTGAGTTTTTAACGATTAAAATACAATTATTTAAACCACGATTAATGTTATTAATCTTTAGAGGTCGGGAGATTTTCAGTCCAAATCGATTCATATATAAATCGAATGTATAACTTAAGACGAGCCTCTGACCAAACACGTGGAATATAAATTCTGTAATTTTATATTCTGTCTTAACAATTAAAATCGTTTCTAATTAATTTACCATCAAAACTTCCATAAAATCTGCAAAGACTTTTTTTCATTTATTCACGATCTTGATATTTATAAGCAAACATACATCGATGAATGTAATATGCTTGCAGTCATTATTTTATGATCGTATTTGTTCCAGATTATTGCACTGCGATACGTGCTCTACTAACGTCAATTGTTATGACGTTAAGGCATCGTCACGATGTATTGATATCTAATTGGTCAATCTACGTCATTTCAAATTTTTCTTCCTAGCCGCAATTGTCATTAATAATTATTATTATTATTATTGATAAAATTAACCCTTTTCCAAGTTATGATCATTTGAGCATCCCAATTAGCATTGAATGTCTATGATTCATTTAATTTTCGTTCGATGTACGTTTCGTCATAAATATTAACAACACCCTGAGCGGATAATTGGAAAATAGAAAGCTTTATAATAAATTAAACGAGGCAGATAAAGGATGAAATGAATCGTAATATAATGGATGCCATTTAGTGACAATTCGACAAAGTTAATAATTGTCAACTTTAATTCCGTCGAAAGTAAGTTGGACAGGAAGATATACCGTGCATCGTTAGACATTGTCGTGTAAAACGAGCATGTCTTCCGGAATGGCCACCAATAGAGAAGCGAAGCACGTGTCCTTGACAGTATATATATATAACGCCAATCGCTACATCGAGCGCCGATCCGTAAATTTCCGAGCGTTCTATAACGTTCGCGATTCTTGCCGACTTTCCTCTCAGTCCCTCCTCTCTTCGACCTTTTTTCATCTTTTTTCCTACTTTTTTTTCTCCTTTTTCCTTCTTTTTCCTCCGCTCCCACATCCGTTACCTCCGCTCATCCTGCCGGGTGTCTTTTCCCGTTCTCCTTCTTCGACTCGTCGTACTTAAGTACCAAGGACCACCGCCGATCCCAACTACTATATCGCTCGGCAAGGAAGGAGTGTGCACCAACTTCGTCGAAGGATATGAAAAGTTTCACGCAAAGCCCAGAATGGAGATAGGAGCAACTCGGTAATAAGGCCATCCGCTTTTGTATTCTTCCCGTACGAACTTTGTTAAATTTAGTTTTTTCTATCGCCACCACTGACGCTCGCCTCGTAAATTCGGGGGTTGATGGCGTCGTCCTTTTTTCACACCAGATATGATCGCATTGCTGCCGGCATAATGTGATGCGCGTAGTTTAATACGTAGATATAGAATGTTGCATATCGATCAACAATGTACGAAAGTAGAAAGAGCTTTGAAAAACATTGTTCGGTTCACGAGGTTATGTATTATAATAGGGAATTGTATTAAATGAATTTTAATCTCTTTCCAATTAATGGCATAGTGTGACGAATACTTAGACAATGGTCAGTCCTAATCAATACAATACGACACTAGAATCAGTTACCTCTCAGGGATGATCCTTCAGTTACTTCTATAAAGTCGAAGTATCCAAAGTATACAGTTGGCATTTTATCACTGACAATATGTCATCGTCATCCAAACCCAATATGAAGATAGGAATTCTTAATCGTTCCTTGACATTAAAGAATGTTTATTTGAATGTATGACAGGCTTTCTAACAACCCACCGACTTTCTAGATTACATAATACATATATTCACGTTTGATGATCTAATCAATGCTGAATCATCATGCTTAATTAATATCGCGCATTTTCTGTACGTAAGAGAATAAAAACCAAGCTTCGCTTAATCTTCCCAAATAACTAGGAATGTCAACCATAGTACCACTATTCCGAAATCCTTCGTTAATGTCACGCCGGTCATTCCCCCATGTTAGGATCAGTTTTGGCCGGTGTTTGCATCCCATCCACTCAGCCGTCCCGAAAAGCTAGAAAATCAATTAAAGTGGAATCGTGCGACCAGAAAAGAGAGAACGGGTAAGAGGATATTCCGGACAAAGTTCCTTTACCCTCCCATCCAAATGCTACGACACTATGGTAGGGCTCTAGGGAAGACTCGGTACGTTACACCTGGCGATACGGAAAGTTCCAAGTATCGAAATCAATCAAAAAGTGATACCAATCTGGCGAATTTACTTTAACCCGCTGTAGATGTTTCGCCATCTGGTTTGAGATATTTACCACCTCAATGTTTGCAAATAAACCGACGCAGTTTGCACATACTACATCGTATGACGGAAAAATGTTGAAAATCTAAAATAGTGAATGTTTCATCGTGCTGAAATATCGGTTCTAAACGGCTTTTCACATAAAGTGTACACATGATAAAAGAAGCTATTACATCGATGAAGGCAATCTTTTAGACCATTTACACGTTGCGTAATGCGGCAGTTTTGCACATCGTTCGCGAACATTATGGAAGCCCATGGGCATAATTGGAAATACTCACGGAACATTGCAAATGAATGTCAAGCCGTAATATTTAATTGACGTTGGAAGGCCGAATAACGAAGCAACCGAAGCACACCCAATCACGCTAAGTCAACCTTCATCATACATAAATTCCGCAGTCGGTCCGACGATGTGCCCGTAAAAAAAGACGTTACGTGTGCGCGGCCTAAATATAAAAGTAGTGGCGCGCGTTCCGATGTCGTTTCCGCCAATAGTAAACCGAGAATTTAGCGCCAGAGTATTACCGCGACGAAATACGGCATGTCCAGCCGAGACCAATAACGTCGAGCTAATCATCCGTTAAGCCTTGCATGCTCCTTAAGCCTCTCGTCGAATCGATGTAAACCCGTGTACGTTCCGGCCAATCCGGCCACCTTAACAGTTTCTAATAAACGAAAATGCTACTGCGGATTCCGAATTTCCGGTGAGCGACGTTTAACGGAGGTGTAAAATGAAGCCGGGGTACTTGCGCCTTTTCTCGCCAGGGGCGTTATATGTGCTTGCGATAGGGATAAGATTTTATAGAGTTAGCGCGGCTATTACGTATTTCGTATTAGCGCGGTTTATTGCAGCTTTAAATGTAATACGTGCCAATGCAATTTGTTAAATTATTACGGGCGACATTCAAAGTAATGCAATCTCTTCAAACGCCTTACGCGATCAAATTTCTTGGGTGAAAATCTGGTGAACAACGTTTTGAAATGATGATCCCAGTCAATTATTTACACTGGGTATGTTTGTCATTACTGTAACATGAGACCTCAAATCTTGACAATAAAATTTCATATATCCACTATTCACATTTCACAATACCTTTATGAAGAATACCATCTTACATAACCTCATTCTCATTGCTAACTTTCATGAAACATGTGTTATTGTCCCCAAATAACACAACAATGCCCATTGTATACGTCCAGATCGGTTGTACATTGGACTTACAATATAGTTGTCACTGGCGAGGGCGTCCAAAGGACAATGGACGTATACAAAGGATGTACAATGGACATCAATATAGATAGGTTTTCTAATGGGCAATAACTGGACGTACATTGATCGTCCAATATACGTGCGAGTCTGGACATTCATTATTTGTACATATGTCAACATCCAATCTACGTTCAACTTTCGTCGCTGGACGAATGGATAAATTGGACGAATCATGGACGCCCATCACTTTAGCCTTTGTGCAATCGTCACCATCGTCTGACTCTTCCTATAACTTTATTGTATTGTCTCTCAGAAAGGCTATCATTCAATGCTTTACCGAACAGTCCATGAAATGATGATATTGCATAAAACATGTACATCATGATTTTACATCATTTCGTAAATTAAAAGGGAGCTTTTTAAATGCGGAAATCGTAACCTCAACGAGGATAATGTTTTATGTTTTATTGAAAGAGAGATGATGAGATTCGCTCGCTTTGCAAGAAAAAGTGCACTTTCTAAATACTTAAGAGTAATAAAAGTGCCGCTCGTATTTCAATACGATGAATTTGAAGTACATCTCTCGCAGAGATTTTTTCGTCGATTTCTTTCTGCGACCAATCGATTCAGCTTCGTTCGAGTATCGAGGAGTGTGAAACGACCAACGAACGAATGCTTTCACGAGTGACCCAATTCTACGGATTTTATCCGCCCGCAGTCCAGAGTCCAGAGTCAATGTCGATTCCATACTTGCGGCGATGTCAACGGATGGACATTCGGGGTCAGGTCTGTCCGGCGGCGCAAGTAGTCAAATGAGCACGATCACTTTACTGGTTCCTTTGCTCGAAATTTTTCATTAAATCGTTTTATGCTCGCTGAGTCAACGTAGCTTAATATCGTGTTTTCTTCAGTGACGGTTCTTATATAATATGATAAGAATGTATCAAGGTGTAGTGATATGTTTTGCATCCTTCAAGAGTGCATTCTTGGGATATTCCAAACATGAAGGTTTCTTGCACAATCTGGAAACAGTGCTTACCATGAATTGCGAATCATATTTTTCACGCCACTCTTCACACTCTCTAAATTTCACGACTATTGAGCCAATCTTTTGATGGAGTGAATACCTGACATGGGTACAAAGTAGGATTTTCTTGAGTTTCATTAAATGTTGACTACTTTTCTAACTTCCTTGATAGGCATATCAACCACTAGGGGATTTCATTAAATCAAAAGTTGAAGAGTAATTGTCAATGAAGTGCAAAAAACTAACTCTCAACCTATTGTTACTTCATCCTATAACAAAATTCAATCCATTACAAAGAATGAATTTCTTATCGCGTATACAGCTTTTCCAGTTCGCAATAAGAAAGGATATCTCGGCCCAACAGGACAGAAGAACACTTTCCTTTCATTTACGAGCAAAATCGCGCGGATTAAAAAAATATGGAACGAGATGCGGGGCTCGCGGTGTAAGGTTGCTGCTCGAGTGGAACGAATAATGAATAAAAAGCGCTGGAATTCTAAAAAATAAATTATTTTTCGGGGCTCTCAATGGAGACGTTGCCGCATAGAAAAGTCCAGCTCGAAAAAACCTCTCCGCAAAATTGTTCTCCTTCTCTCTCGTTCTAGCTGTCTCTCTTTTTCCTTTTTCCTTTTCATTCCGAAGTACATTCCAAAGCCATCGAGCCCCGAGGAAACAGAAGTTCTCCAGCACGTTCCGGAATTAAAAATGAGAGAGGAAGGGGGTGAGAACAAAAAAAAAACGGATAGAGAAACAGAAAACGTGCAGATACCCCGAAGCAGCAACAGCAGCAGCGAGCCGTCGAAAGGGTTGGTTCCTCGTTTTCCAGTCTCGGTGACCACTGGGGGTAATTATTTTTGCTCGAGTAAAAGGTCTCACGCTCGACACCCTTCGCGCCCCAGTGCTGACAATCGCGACTTGGATATACGGTCCAGGAGGAACCGGTCATTTTTCTGCAGAGATTCTGCAACGTCTCGTTTCTTGCCTCCCCCCTCTCAAATGTCGTCTTTTTCTTTGGGCACAGACGTCGGACACTTTCCCCCTTTCGGTCCATAGACTTTATCCAGGCGAGCGCACCAGTCCGAGGTGACCCTCGTTGCATTATCGACATATGCCTGTTGTATATATGCCTGCAATTATGCGAGATATCGTATATAATACATACATGAATGCACGCGCGAAATGGGGTGTGCGCCTGCAGCTCCTCGTGAAAACTTCTTGTCTGGTCCTCGGCCCATGTGCTTTATCGGATATATTTGATTTTTTGCTGACTAACATCGAACGGTTATTCGCTTGGTGTGGCACCAACACGAGTTTGACAGCTGTTAATTTGACGAAATTGTCAAAAATTGATGATGAAACGGTAACACTTGAATAATTTTGCAAAGTAGAACGAAAGTGTTGATTAAACGGTGAGATAAGTTAATATAAGTAACAAATGAAGTATTTTTAACAAATTAGTTTATTATTCAAAATTAAAATATTATTAATATGAATTAAGAATATTATTATTACAAATTCTTATAATAAAAATAAAAATAGAAGAAGAATTACTACAAATCTTAAAAAATAAATGAAATGAACCTGCACTATCCATAATGGTCCAAAACATCACTTCGTTTGGCGTCGTATCTTGAAGACAATAAACGCATGACACAAACATCAAAATAACGCTTCATATTTTCAAAATAAACTTTCACAAACAAATTTCGACAGCTTAATTTATTTATTGCTTGAATCTTCCCTTTTCGTTTAATTCACATTGCCGACATCGATAGTAAGTATTTGCATGCAAAGATAGAGGGCGCTTGTTTAATAAAGCGGAATAAACGCGACGGTCCGACCATGACGACCCTCTCCGACGTACATAATGGATATAAGCTTTTAAATGAAGAACCTTTAAAATTAATATAAACTGACATGTATTAAACAGAATTAACAAAAATTGATTAAAAAACCAGACTGAACAAAATTGAAAATAATTGAAAAGAATTGACAAGCAGAGATAAGACTGATAAAAATCGACGCTAAAATAATATATAAATTAATGAGAATTGTTCACAAAGAGAAGAAAAAGGCTAAGAATCGACAAAAGGGAATATGATTGATTGATCTAACAAGGATTGTCAAAAACTGACTGA
Organism: Trichopria nigra; assembly: GCA_030522945.1. Lineage (NCBI taxonomy): Eukaryota > Metazoa > Arthropoda > Insecta > Hymenoptera > Diapriidae > Trichopria > Trichopria nigra. Next base: position 21,206 of record JAPYZR010003121.1, read on the forward strand.
CAGAAATAAAATTGATAAACATTGACAATAACCGATAAAAAACAATAAGCCTTGTCAAGAACTGACAAAATTTGTCAAGAAAAAAAAAAGAAATGACGATAAAAATGACAAACAATGACAAAATGTCAAAAAGATATCAAAATGTCAAACGGAATTTTCTTTCACAAAATTTTTATATTTAGATTTTTTTGTTCCAATTCATCACTTTTTCATTCTTATCGCAGGATATAAATTATTACATTCTAAATATATATATCAAATTACATCATTAAATCAGCAGTTAGTCAGGACAACTTATATTATCGAAATTATAGTTAAATATAGGTCAAACAGTTCGCGTAAACGAGGAAATGGGATCTAGAGTATGTGTTGATTGCCGGTCTATGGAAGTCCTTATTCGAGCGTGTTTCGCGCCAAGCAATTTGAACTAGATCAGGTGTTGTAATCGTTATTGAAGGTGTGACGAAGTAACTAAATAACAAAATATTTACGCTAGGAATAAGACACCTACATGGAAGCTGCGTTAGTCGAAGGGGCAATTAACCTAACTATGTTAGGAAGGAACACTCGTTAGGTTAGTTGATGAATCCTTCGAGATCCCTGTAGTGCTGTCGATGTGGCATATATATGTGTGTATACATATATAGTAAATTCAGTCGACTGATGTTCGATCACATTTCGAGTTGTTGAACTAACAAACTACATAGAGATTTCACAGCTGTCAACTCAAAATTATAGCAGACTGTCTTCATTACTCACTCTGGTGAAAGTTGCGGCATTTGAATACAATAAAATTGTGTTTATTTTTATTATTGAGTATTTCAGAGTTTATATAATTTATTCCATCAATTGTGATCACAATTATTATATTTTTAGTAAATTTTGTTAATTGTCAATATATAGGTTTGTCCGTTTTTATTACTTCGCCTGACGCAAGGCGGGCGAAGTATTGAATTCACCAACAAAAATTTTTCCGATTCTTCGATTTTGGGAATTTTTTGGTGGAAATCT
>JAPYZR010003122.1:0-20338 GCA_030522945.1 Trichopria nigra
CTTAACCGTTCTTGATCGCGTCTCTCTAGATCTGAGTGCTTTTAACGCAGCTTTGCTGTCACTGAAGATTGTCGCTTGTGGCACAGTACTCTCTATCAGTTTTTCCGCTGCCATCCTGATCGCTATTATTTCCGTTTGAAAGACGCTGTTGTCCCCCGGAAGGCCCAGGGCAAGGTTCAGGTGCAGTGTATCAGAGTATATCCCTGTACCCGCCCTATCCCCCTTTTTTGACCCATCCGTGATGACAGCATGTTTTTTAGCTTTCATCAGCTCTTCCTTCCGGTCATCATTTTCCAGAGAGATGTAGGATATTTTGTTCATGAACTCTAGTTGCGGTGCGATGTAATCCGTACTGGTTGGCAGTTTGTCTAATGCGCCTATAATAGCGGTATTCAGCACATTATTAAAGGCTCCATAAATGTCCGTACATACGGACAGCGTGTATTTCTTGCAGAGAAGTGATTTCTCCACAGTGCTCACAACGTCATGCAGCGCTGACTCCACCGATTTCCCCTTCAAATAGGCGTGTTGACTTGGTGAGAGGCCACTCTTCCCCACGCTTCCCCTGACATATAGATCAATGAGTCTCTCCAATGTCTTCAGGAGAAATGATGAAAGGCTAATGGGTCTATAGTCCTTCGCCGTGCTGTGTCCCGTTTTACCCGCCTTAGGTATAAACGAAACTCCGGACTGCTTCCACCCCTCTGGTATTATCCCGTGCCTTAGACAACCTCTATAGATTTTCACTAGCCAGGGTACCGTCCTGCCTATTGTCTTTTGTAGCATAATTGGGTATATGCTATCCTCCCCAGGAGATTTAAATGGTTTGAAGGATTCTAGCGCCTATCTCACTTTCTCCTCCTTCACTATCTCCGCAATAATAGATTCGTCTATACTTATGAGAAGAAAAATATTGATGTCCTTCTTCGCTACAATACACGTTCTTAACTTACCCGTCCTTGGTGGATGTAGTAACTTGAACCCTTTTGCCCATAATCCTCAAATTTGGCCATCACGCGATAGCCATGGCTCTTGGATTAGGGCCACATCCGCCTTCCCGTCCATTAATAACGCTGAGACTTCCGTCGATGTTGCTTCACAATGGTGCAAGTTGATTTGCACCACCCGTAGCGCCGTCAGCCGCCCCATCGCGATTTGCATTAATCCTTAGTCTCAGCGTCCCTAAGCAGAACGTGACCAGTCCCGCAGTCTCACTCAGGGTTGGAACGGACTCTTTGCTTATAGCAAGCAGGAGATCCCTTCCTCCCCTTTTGGGCTCACTGACTGTCCTGATCACCGCCCAGCCTTCGGTATGGAGGTTGTTATTTTGCCCCCTGATGAGTGCTAGAATCACCTTGTTCTCCCTCACGGGAGGTGGGATCCATGCCCATGCAGTTGGCCTCATTGGCAACTCATCTTTAGGGATTACCCTCAGCTTGGCACCTTCCCACAGACCTTCCATGTTGCCTATGAGTCGGTTCAGGGTGTCCCTAGAGATGGTATCCCCACAGGAGACGACTTTAACTCCATTTAGCCATCCGGCCGCGTGGAATTTCACCTCCTCCTGCGGTTCTTCAGGCAAGTAGCATCCAGCAAGAGCATCCAGCAGCTTGGCTTCCACCATGAGCCACCTCTCTTGGGACATTTTCCCATCCGGGTCGCTCATGTCCACTACAGCCATCTGTAGCTCCGCTGGTCTGTCATCCGTCTTTGCTGAAGAAGAGTTTCCTTTCCGAGGCTTCTTTTTGCGACTATGCTCTCAGTCTTCCTCAGATCGTCCTCTCTTCTTCGCAAATTCACTTCTTTTTTCGCGAGCCGTTACCGGTGTCTGGGTCCGGTTCGCGGCCCAGGCTCTCCTGCTGCCCGAGGGTGGAGGCTCCCGTGCAGTAGGTGCGCCCGTATCCACGCCCCTTTCCCGTCCCTCCGGAACTTTGATCTTTGGCCGAGGTACCGCATCCTATTCTCTTGGGTTCAGAGCACCCTCAAGCTTGGACACGATACCTTGGTGCTTCGTGGTAAGATCCTTGTCTCTTTCATTCAGCAGATCCTCGCTCCTCTTCTTCATCTTCGCCAAAAATTTCCGAGAACTTTTGAGCTGTCTCTTGTCGAGCTTGATTCCACAATGTGCTGATAAGTCCAGAGTAGTTGCTTCGGTCCAAGCCCCCAACTGCTACCCAGTGCTTTCCTGCATTGCCAGAAGGTGGTAATTGCTTTTTGGCATTTTTGTTCATTCTGTGTCCATTCCAATTTAACTTATTATCTAGAGTTACTCCCAGCTATTTGGTTTACCACCATCTCCCGAAGCTTCTTGATCTTATATCTTCTAGAAAAGATGATGATGGCTACTTTCTCGGGTTGTATCGATAGTACTTCTTGTATAAGCTCCTGCAAGACTTCCTCGAAGTTGCCTCTAGCTGGGATAACGACATCCCAATAAACATTTGGAGACATAAATATCTAAAAGATATCTTTTAGACGTCTTTATTTAAAAGGATATCTAAAAGATGTCTTTTAGATCTTTTAGTTGTCAAGTTTCCTGATTGCTTTCCGCTACCAGGTTCCAAAGAAGTGAGGACAATACACCTCCTTGATGACATCCCTCGGAGATTATTCCCTCCACTGTGGTACCCTGCCATTCCGTATAAATATACCTGTTATTAAGGGTGCTAATTATCCATCTAATTATTTCATTTGGTACCCCATGTTCCTCCGCTCCCTTCCGAATTGCTACTCTCGAGGTGCTATTGAAAGCCCCATCAATTGCAGGAAGGCGCCTATGCACATTCCCTTTACTTTACGTTGCTTCTCTATATGTCCCACCACTGACTTAATCGCTAATTCCGCAGACTTTCCAGTTTGGTATGCACATTGTTCACCATGAAGAGGTGTTTGTTTCAAAGGACCATCCCTCAAGTAGCCCCCAGCCAATCTTTCCAACAACTTCAGTAGGAAGGATGTTAGGCTGATCGGTCTATAGTCCTTTGCCTCCACGAAGTTTCTGTTTCCTGTTTTCGGAATAAATGAAACTCGCGATTTCTTCCACTCATTTGGTGTATATCCTAAGAAAATGCACTCCCGAAATAGTCCAGTCAGTGGGCCCAAAATGACCCCCAAGCCTTCTTGTAATAAGGCCGGGAAAATGTCATCCGACTTGAACGACTCTAAAGCCATTAGAGCTCTTGTCACCTATTTTGGATTAACTACTTACGCAGCGATTTTGCAGTGCCTGGGCCTATATAAGGAACCCCATTCTGGACCTCTTCGTTTTCCTAGTTTTATGCATGGAAAGCTCTTAACAAGAAGCAATTCCAGGGTTTCTTTCAGAGATTTGGCAAATTCGCCGTTGCTCCTTTTCATAAATCGTAGAATGCCCTCCTTTTCTTTGGATAGTATTCTCGCCCCGCTGGTCACTGTGCGGTTTCTTGGTCGGATGCTGCTCCCCTGTCCTCCAGATCTGCCTTTTCTTCGTTGCTTTCCCTCAGAGGTGACACTCCGAGTTCAGTTCTAAGATCGACATGTCGATATCCTCGCTCGTCTTTGAGAGGATTTTATTGCCGGTCTCCCTCAGTGTCTCCACTTTTTCTGCCCATAGGGAAAGTATAGCAGGTTCTGACCCACTCCTTTCTCTTGTCACCGGGTCTTCTACTTGTTGAGTGTCCATTACTTCCTCAGCAGTTGTGATTTCTTCAGCTTCAGCTGTTTTGATCCTTACTCCGTGGACAGGAATCCAGCTGAATTATAAATATTTATACCGGAGTCTGTTACCTTTCTTGATGATTGTCTCAAGGGATTGAGGGTCAATTGGCAGTGTCAGAACCTGGCCATTGCCCTCCGTTTTGCTGTTATGCGTCTTCCACTCCGGTATATTCAACCCGCTGTTGGATACTTCCAGCAGGCACATTGACGTCTTGGGTTCCTTTCCGGCGCTTCTTGGGAAGTAAATTTTAACCCGAACACAGATGGCTTCGGGATGTCGTCTCCCTCCCACATTTCTAGCCCTACCCCCCTACAGGTGGATAGTCTTGGCGCCACCCTTCTCAGCCAGTCTGCCGTGCCTTGACTTTAGCAGCCTGTACAAGCGTACTGAGTCTGAAGTGGATGTCGCCAAACCCCAATTTAACTTCCGTACCCTTCGCCATGTCTTCTACGATACTCTCCTCATGCTCCTTGAGGTCGTCTGGGCTCAGAGATACCCGCGGATATTCTTATGGTGTAGCACTACACCATATTGGTTGCCCCAGCATAGCTGGTTCCTGGTGCTACCCTAGATGATCCATGCCCTCTTTCTGCCGTTCTCCTTCTCTTCTGTTGTGCTTCTTGTGGGGTGATGACTTCCTTTCCCCGCTTCTTTGTTGTTGTAGAAGGTGGTATGCATTTCATTTTAGGGTTATTCCAGTGTTTCTTCTCCAGCGCCTTAGCCCTGGCTTCCTCCGGTGACATGCCCTGTTCAAGGAAGCGTAGCGTACCAGATGATTGACTTAGGAAACTCTGTAAAATATCATTTACCGAATTCACTGTGCATACGTTCATTTTGCTATATTTTAAGTATTGTGCCTATTCAATAAGCCTCATTCTTGACGTTTTACCTTCTATATTATAAAGTAAGAAATATATGGTGGGGTTAAAAACTAGTACAAATCGCCTCTTTTGAAAGAACACCTGTAGAGCGGTATTGGTACGTAAGCGTCCTTCGCATTCCTGGTCTTGATACAGAAATAAAGGCACACAGCAAAGTTGTGGATGCGCAGTATATAGAGAGAAATGTATAGATGCCCAAATCTTACAAGTCTGACCCAACGAGGGGGGGGGGGGGGATATTATCAAAGACTGTACTGGTATTCGTGACTGATGTAAAGTTTTACCTCTCCAACACCCCATCCCTTGCGCATTGCTGTGCCGTTTTGTATGATGTTCCCGATTACCCTATGTTATCTCACTTTAATTTCGGCACGATCCTTAATTTCGCAACTAATCCCTAGCAGACAGAACTCTAAACCCTTTGGCGAATATGATATGAAGCCCGGGAGATTAAAATTCCTTTTTCCTTTTTTCCACTACCATATACCATCTGAAGTCTTCTTCCTGGATTTCATTTCCTGGCTGCTAGGGTTTGTCTACCAACTTCAGCCGCATAGTTTTCATTATAGAATGTACAAACGAGTAAATGAATGTCTCCCAAATTGAAAAACTCAAAAAAATTGGGAACCAAGCTGATATGAGGTTGAAAACAGAAGTTGGATTTTAAATGTCAGTTTTAAAACAATATATAGCAATGAATATCGACATAAGTAGAAAAAATATTTATAATCCGTATTTTCATGAAGAATCTTGCAACGATTTCGATAACTGGTGACCTACTCTTTTTAGTTAATTCAGATCGCGTACTCGAATATTTTACCTATCATGGAAAAGTCGTCATGATGTAACAGTAGTTAACCTTAATTGCAATTCTTTCAGCGGTAAATTTATCTCGTGCTCATTGCCAACCTGCACCTCGATTTACAGACTAAGTATAGACTTGATCTGTGAAAAGTGAAAACGGGGTAAATTGGTTTTCGAGCGCTGACGCTAGTGGAAGTAATAAATATAACAAAGAACTATAAAATGTATGTTATTCTATAATCATACATTAAGATACATGCGCAATTTATTAAACTTGTCCCTGATATTTCCCATGTAAGTATTTAAATAAATATAAGAGTAATCGTAATATTAATAGGTATATATGGGCAATCAATTGTACATTTATCTTATTTTCTTAAAGAACCATTTGCTATTTTCTTTATGTATTATCTGTATTAAGTCCTTGCAATTATTCACTGTCACGTACTCAAATCTTATATACGCATAGTGGACACTCCCCACAATCATAGTTTAATGTTTAATACTATTGATTCTCGTACCTTCCCCCTCCTCCTGTTTCTTGCCATTATATTCTTTTGTTTCTGTCACTTAAACACCATTTATTTAACTAAATAGATTATTTTATTACATTGCATTACTACGTGGAAAAAATATTTTCTTAAAAGTATAAATAACTTTTCTGTAGTTGAGGAATATTAACATTTTTTTTTTTTACGGAACTTTCATAAAAAATGAGAGACTTCCATATTTGAATTTCCTAATCCGATTGCAAATTGGCTATTATAGTTACTGATTATCATGTTATGTATGACAATCGAAGAATGAGAATAGCAAATTGAGTGTAATTTGAAATGACATGTAAGTGCAAAACGCAGAAATATTTACGAAAGAAAGAATATTAAATTTCGAACAAAAATAAATTAACTAAAATTAAAAACCTTTAGAAAGCAGCGGAAATTGTACCATCGAATTTGCTGTTGCTTATAAGTCTTTCATCACTCAAATACCGCAGAATTAATTAATACGATATGAATTATGGATGTACGAATTTCATTTTATAAAGCTCATGAAATATTGATAGACTGTATTAATACTGCGCGAGTGCGTAATCATTGTTAATTTTTAATACATATTAAAAAGTTACATTTTTAATATATGCAGATAATAAAACATATACCAAAAATGAGTATTTAAAAAATGTATTAGTAACTGAATGGCATGATCAGATTTTTGCACTATTAATTGTATCAGTAGTTTTCAAGAAATAAAAAAAAAACATGTTGATATTGAAAATTACGTTGAAAAAAATGTTAAATCGACTCGTTCGAATCCTCTTAAGGGATTGAGTATCTCGTGCACTTTCTCCTTATAAGGAACCGCGGTTTAGCAAATCATTAATTAAACCGTGGAAATGGAAAGAGAGTCAGTAGGCTGTGAAACTTTCACCAATTATTTAATATAAATTATACATTCAACAGTGGAGGAGAAATTTGTGTCATTGATTTTATTGCGGTTCTCATCACAAAGAAATGAATTGTACCATAAATAATATATCTTCAGCTATAAATTTATATATAGGCCATATACAGTTACAACTAACTGTATATGGCTAGCTATCTATACATATAATCTATCTTTATATATAATATATGTAAACATTTTTCATTACAAAATACCAGCTCATGGCTCTATAGGGTTTAGGTAAATTTTACGATTTATATATTTTTTATACTATTATATTTTATAAATTCAAATTACGTATTTATATTATATGTGCCTATTCCCTGGTAAAAGTCTAAATTAGCCATGCTAGAACTAGATAGGTGCTAGCATTGAAACGTCACGTTGCGCACTGCACAAGACTGGGTTTGCGTCTATACAAACATGACGTTTCAGTGAAACTCATACTTAGTATCTGAAGTATTTTATTTATTATTATATATATGATATGATATGGATGGGCATTGGAAAGACAAAATGTGGTACAAATTGAAGGCCCCGTTGGTAGTCTTTTGGTATAAAGAGGGGAGGATATAGTTTCCGAACGAGATCCGAACTCATACTGAAAATTCCCGTGTGAGAATTTGACGTGAAATCCTATATAAGAAAATGTTTTTTTTTTGGGAATGAACAAAATTCTGGGATATTTTTTAGACAATAATTTTGTCTAATAATAAAACAAGAAAGAAACAGGTTTTCTGTAATATAAATCTCATTTCAAAATTCTCATGTGGGATTTCTATTACAACAAACCAAGAACAAGATTTTCGTGTGCGGCATGCACTCATGACAAAAGTCGTCCTGTGCCGCGATTCTGACGAACTGATGCATGAGTATTGCCTATCCATATTATGTATATATCATTGATCTGAATGTACAGATGAAGAATCCAGGGGACCCATGAGAATCAAGTAACCAAACGAAATTAATATACAATTCACGGAATAATTTTACTGTAAAGAGCAGGTGTGTGGCACATTTGCAACAGTGGTGTCGTCACACTCTGTACCAATGAAGGTCATTTGAAATATGGTTTCCTCATTAGAACCTGTAATTTCAGTCATTTCATACTTATACCCGTCGGTGAAGCCAGCACGTATGCTCATAACCATCCTCTACTCTCGAGCAGACAAATATACTCGAGATCGATCACGTACAAGATTGTTGTTTGACGTGTACATTCATTTTGCGCCATATGAAAACAAAACTGGTACCTTGATGACCGTCACCCTTACTTTGCCTCTTTCATTTGTCGTTATATAAGTTGCCAACATACTGGCACTTTTTGATTAGTCAGTTTACTTGAAATGTGAAAAAAGCGTTTGTTATGTGAAAATCCCATTCCGAGTGTTCGTATAATAAACGCAATACATATGCGTCCTCCCTTTCGCTCGCATTCGGAAGGTAATATTACATTCCACGTGAAAGAGTGTTATACAATAGTGCATCGGAAATTGTGAACGAAAAGGGGACAAAGTATAATAAAATAAAAGAGATGACAAAATTGCAGAATATTAACGATGTTACTTTTGTTAATATTGCAGAATTATGGAATATGGAGTTTCATGTTCGAAGCCTGAATGTGCTTTGACCTCTTGATGGTAACTACACATTTGAGAGGAAAAAGTAAAATCGGGTATCTTCGAACGCTTTCGGAAAGTACATTCCCTCCATTGTATCGTGTTTGACTTCCTCTTAGAGCAAATTGCATTTTTCAGCTTAAATAGCAACATACCCGTATTCATATCGATGTATATACAATTCCTATCCATATAGTATAGATATATATGGGAAAGGATAGAAATCTAAAGAATCGCAAATATATTTTGTCTGCGTTTGAGACATTGTACTTCTTCTTCTATTTCTACAATTTCTCTTTGCTATGTAAGGAATCAATATTTGCAATCCTTACGATCTTCTACCTCATTTTTGCTCCAGATTTGTAGCCGCTTCTGCAAATCGACCATAAAAATGCCAAACTGCCTTCCCTTGTCTGAGCACAGTAAAGGGGAATTACTGAAGGGCATACCTACTATACTGTAATAAGAAATATATAGCAAATTAGTGGATGCGCAGTAGCATGTACGTAAGAAGTGGTAGAACGACCAATCAGGTTTTCTAAGCTTTCGCGAATTGTGAAAGAAACGTCGCCTTGTAGTTGGGTGAGTTGAGTGATGAACGTTTCCTTTCTGTCAATGCTCATTGTTCGCCATTCCCGGAGATCGAGATCGGTCAAGCCGCAGAGATAAAGATGTTATTGTTACGGAATAGATGTGGAGATTTTCCAATTGATAGCATAAAGAACCTCGATAGAATTTTAAAAACTACAATTAAACGCTTGAACAAATACTTATATTTATGTACGAGTTGAATCCTAAAAACAACATGTATCGCGATTGTTGATTCTCCATTCATTTCCAATCGAAAAAACATGAATATACATGGAAGGGATTCAGATAAGCAATATTTTGTATGATTTTTATTAATTGTAAGTTTACAATGACATTGACTAGTCAAGTGTTACGTGGTTTTTCATCGGTGCAGTCGTACTTGCAATATAAAACATAGTTCAGAGATCATTAAAAAAAAAAAAAACGATTTTCAATTTGTGGTGTCGGCATAACAAATTGATATTCATCCTGGAAAATATTATGCAAGGGTGCAATTCATTTAAAGGGAATGATTAATTGTCTGCATCAGTAGTATTGTTAATGCATTTCTCGGAACGAGTTTAAACCTGCTTGTAAAATCACGATCACAAGATAAAAACATGTGGAGAAAGCAGAACTGGAATTATAAGAAAAAAGGGTCACGTATATATATGTGTGAGAATGAAGGTAATTACAGTTCAAGTCGAAAGCTGTTATGTACTTTGAATTATAACGCGTTTGATACATAAATAGTAGATCGAACATTATAATGAACTGGAATATCACATGAGGGAAGTAAATTCTAGCTTATCAGCGCAATTTGTCAGATCGTGAGGACAACAATGTAATGACTGATATTGCTACTATCTCACCTCCCTTACCCCATTAATAACCCACAGCAACAATGACATTAATTAATCGTTATCGTGGTTACATATATCATACATACGCAGATAAGTTTCTCGTAAATTCTATAACACCCGAACGTTAATGCAGTCCCTAATTTAATGTATTTCTTTAAAAGACAAGCAAAGGCGAGAAAATGGCTAAAGTAAATACAGTCATTAGGAAAAAATTAGTCTCAGTATATATGCAAACGTAGGAACTGATCATCATTTTTCTATAATGGAAAAGTGAGAAAATTCTGTTTAGATTTATTCATAAGTAATATCCCAACTAGTTGGTATCATAGGCGCTAAAAACTATCGTGCAATATAAACTTAAATAAAAAGTTTGCATCAATTACAAAAAAAAATAAAAATAACAAACAAAAATTCTGTTTTGGTCATTATTTATCATTTTGAATCTTTTCACGTGGCTCAACGGCAGAACATGTCCTTGTCTCTACATGTTTCATGCTTAATCGTTTATTACAAAATTTCGCAAGAAAACAATGCGATTTGAAGGAAAAGTAAAAAAGGAAGGTAGATATAAATTCTAGAATAAAAAATTAATCGAGATTCACTTATAATTGGCATACACTAGGAGGTGTACAGGGTATATATATAGAGACATTTATCTTATCGGGCGATCACTTATCATCATTCCTCATAGGACAATGCAACGCTAATCTGATATAGATCTTGAGAATTATTTAAATTGAGAAGGATCTGAGCCTTCCAGTTGACACGGATCGAAGAAATGATAAGTTCAGAAAAGAACAGGACATCCCATGGGGAGGGTCACGTCAGATTTCTGAACGGGGCCAAAGATGTCTGACCCAAGAGATCGCTTTCGTCCATTCCTGACAAATCGCAAACACTTACATCAAGTACTTTATTCTTCAAAATTGATGATTAAAGTATTCTTAAAACATTGTTAGATTTCTTGCAAATCCAGTTCTCAATTACGAATTTATTGATCGTTGGCATTCAGTCTCGTAAGTTGTGTTGCGAAGAATTTTCGCTGGAGACAACGTGAATGTCGCAGAAATTTGAGCGCAGTAGTGTTTTCTTTAGTGGAGATCCTGCAGATTTATATGCTTCCCGTTTTAAATGCCTGACTTGAAAAAGGATAAAAACGAGCAGGCTACAGCAAACCGGCGCCGCGTGGCGAACTTAAAAAAAAACAAGCCCACTGAGCAACACCGCCGTACGGTATACGCTACCCCTTGAATGCCGATGACGTATGCACCTCTTACGCATGTACACGTGTGCATATGACAAGAATAAAAATTCATGTCAAAAAATTCATACATAAAAACTATAAACACGCGTCGTGTGGAAACAAGGTCCTCTGCTCCACGACGAACACTTTTTAGATGTTCCCTTCGTGTGCGTGTCATTCACAGATGTGAGGGTAGTTAGTAACGAACTTCAAAGTAAATATTTTTATAAAACGGAATATTTTGGTCCTAACAAATATCAATAAAGTGTTGAAGATTAAAAGAAGGGACTCACGTATTTCTATTGGAATTGCGTGCTTCGCAATGATGTCGCGTGCCTTGGATTCGCAGTCACAGTCGATACCAAATGTTCCGCCAAGGTCGCACTTTTCTCGTAGCATTGCGAACAAACTATCGTTCGATTCGTATCAACGATCATTAAGTAGACAAGGTAAAGGTCACACACAATTTGCATTCGAGGAACAATGTGATGTATTTTCTAAGCAGTGACATTCGCGTGTCAACTATTATTCGAGTTGTTGAAGCAGTTGTGCAAAAGTGCCTTCGGATGATAATTATCTTCTCTAAAACTTGGGATTTTTAAATTACGACAAATTGAAGTTTGTATACATATTATTATTATTATTACCTCTACAGTTACTTTTCAAGTATTCAGAATGTCTCACAATGTCATAAAACTATATTAGGACCTTAGAAATGAACGTTTTTACTGTATAGTTTCAAAAGATTAGCTAGTAAGTGAATATCAGAAAAGAGTACCATTCGCAATCCTAAGGGGCGGAAAGAAGTCACTTACAGCTGGCTTTTTCGGACGGAAAAACGACATTTGCCGCCAAGATGAAACAAACAATTATATTGTCTACGGTAAATCCATTCATTTCGAATAGTTAATAATGTACAGCTTAGAAAATAGTATATGGACATTTTACATTTTGAGCTCGATTTAACTCCACAAGCGTAAAATGTAACGCAATCTTAAACCTTTAAACTCATATATCAACTAGAAATCATTAATGTCAGGAACGGAAATTCTTCTCGCATTAAATTTAGATGGTGAAATTTAATGCCTCGGCCCGCCTATGGAGAAGGGTCAAAGTTGCGGAGATATTCATTCTCAATTATGTAATTAAACGAAAGCACATTATCTACGTCGTTGAGATTAGGTATCTTTAGTTACTGCGAAGGCCGATGCTCGTATATAGAGGCCAAAGCCTCCATTGTTTTCAACATTTCTTAATAATTATAACTTTCTTTTTTTTTTAACGCCGCACTGCATTGTATATATATTATACGCCTTTCAAGCCTTTCAAGATTATTTGGCATAAAAAAAGATGAGCCAGATAGAACGATCATAAACCTTGAGCTGTATATTAGATATGATTAATGATACTTGACCGTTGGCTCACTTTCGTTGATTATCACATACCATATTCGTTAACGTTAATTCAATGATAATCAGACTGATAAACATAAGAATCTTAATTAATGTTCATCGAACTTTTCTGTCGGGTTGGCAGACAGCAATCATTTTTGAAATATTCTAATAACGTTACATTTTTTATTGCAAATGGGTAACTTTAATTAAAAATATGATTGAAATGTAGAAGCAAGACACGTGTATCATAAACTTTGCTTGTAAAGACCACACTAAGATGATTATAATCGAAGGAAAGGGATAGAGGCGGAACGAAGGTCTTGGACTTGACATCGGTCAATGCAATTCTTAGAAGTAACATACTACGTTGATTTGCATTCCAAAGTTATTTATGCACTTTTTTTCTGAACTGCTTCTTCACATAATGATCCGAACAATCTGAGGTCAAGGGCCAAAGTTGTTGAAATAAATTAAAGGGATATCTAACCTTACTACACGCAACTTAAATTTGTACGGTATTTTTTGTGCATACCTCTCTAGCATGTATGTTACGGTAGGGTATTTTTCAGGTTTGGATAAGTTAATTTTGTTGATTAACTAAGTTGAATTGAATTTAATGTACAAAAAAATTAGATTAAAAAGTCGAAAATTAAATATAATAGTCATTATCAATTCATTTAAGATCATTAGGTTATACAAGTGCGAATTATACTTTTAACTTATTGTCAATTAAAATAACCTATTTTCTCTGTGAACCAGTATAGCTTATTGGTAGATATCAGATGGTACAAAAAAAAACCACGAGAATCATACAATACGCTTGACCGGATTACCGTGACGATATTTGACAGTTACCGGCCTTGATCGTTGATGTCAGTGAAGAAGCAATGTTGCCAAACGCTGGCCGTGTCATCATTTTGTATTTGTACATTGTTAATAAATAGTATGGTCTATATGCAAAATTGTGTTACGGTCCATGTAACACAAGGTGGCACAAAATGCACAAAATTAAATGTGTTGTATAATGTGCAGAAAAGCCTCATTGCGCTTATAGCTTTCTCAAGCACATTCACATTGCTCCTCCCACCCACCGCAGTGAATGCCATTTTGTCTGCAGTGCTCTCTGCAGCAGGGTTGCCAGTTAGGCAGAGTGGGGACATACATTTCAAAAGTAATTACACGACTTGTCGCTTAAATCTGGCAAGTTTTCTCTCTACAAAACCAGCCTAGTTACACTTTCTGACTTTATAGTCTTCTAAGTTTTATCCCATTGATTGCAAACCGCACCACAATTGTCCATTTGTACCATACTATTTATTGACAAAATGTAGAAAAACAAAATTATGGTACGGGCTAATAACATCCACTATATAGGAAAAGATTATCGTTTCCGAAGCCGTACGAAGACTCCCGATTACTCATTCGACTCTCGAATTTGTGTTGCAGCCGATTGATGCAAATTATTCATACGTAATTATATACGCATCGATATTCGCAGAAGATTCAATTTATTTATTTCAACTAATAATTAAATTTTTTTTTTTTAATATTTAGAACATCAACTTTTCAGTCTCAATTTAGGACGTTGCTACGTTGTTCTTATAATGTTGCATAGTTTTTTTAAATTTATCGAACATAATATGGCAACAATGTACACATTTCTTCAGATTGATGGGTCTCGTTGATGAACTTAGTGAATGTATCTGACAGTTATTAACCTTAAAGTTTATATATATAATATAAATTTGGCCTAAATATATAATATATTTTTTTATTTATTTATTTAAAAGAGTCGGAAATGAAAGTTTTATTTATATATTATTAACAGTGAATATTGTTGCCGCTTTCGAAAAATACTATATATTAATCCGTGTCGTTTCCCACACCTTCGCTTCTTGTTTACTCTCTCTATTCCTCATTCCCTCGACGTGAGCCTCGTTTCGCTCTTCGCGTGCGAAAACAATAAAGGCTGTACGTATATATACTTAGCGAAAAAGAAAGAAAATAAAAGAACATCGAAAACGAGGGAGACCTCCTCTTCTGCCACCACTCCACCTTCTATATTCGTGATGCAAACCAGCCTGCTTTTAGATTTCCTTAAACTCCCAGGCGATTTTAACGTACATTTTTTATTTTATTTGAACAAAGTTTCGCAATTTCTTTAAGCTGAATAAATATTTACCTAATTTATTAAACTAAATACTTGGATTATGTATACATTTTGTTGAGTAAAAAATGGCGATTTTAATATTTAAACTTTCAAGTATATGGAATTATTTAAAATGGCATTTTATAACCTTCCACACGAAATTTTTCGCCGCACGAAAAAAAGTTAGGATTTCGGGGATTACATCCCCACCTTTGATATTTCTATTCTTCGGAAGAGCTTCTAATTGTCTCAAATTTTGTCAGTCCATATGATGTTCATCAGTGCATTTACCTCCGATGAAGAGGGATCATTTTTCATATTTTCTTAAATAACTAAATTCGATCATGTCTGTTTTTAAACCGCGTGACAGAAATCGAACTTCCCGCGAAGGCGTTGAAGAAAATTGGATATTTCGTAGGGTGTAATAGTGTGATGGGTTGAAGTTATGGTATAATAAAGAAGGTATAGCAAGTTAGGGGTTGCGCAATAGATTGGAATTTCGGCCAATCACCAATATTTGTATTTTATTTATTTTCAGTGCATTTTTTTATCTTCTTTTACGTCAACGAGGTTATCTTTATATTCAATTGAATTAAACTTTAAATGTAATTATATTTCTATTATAAATAACAAAAATAATTATATTTAATGACAATTTATTGAAAACGCACATTGTTTATATCCCCGTTTTGATAAAAAAGAATAAAACATTACATCTTCCGGTAAAGAGGAATTCAAATTCCCGCCAGAAAAGGTGACTAAACGCGGTTGGTCGAATGGGTTTCCCCTTCCACCACCATGCGCCTTGCTATACCTTCTTTATTCCACCGTGGTTGAAGTCGTTGAAGTTATGGTTATTATACCATGGTTTGAAGTAATACTACATGAACATAGTTGATTGTCAAGGTGACGTCACTGATATAAAACATATGGATAGGGCATAGCGGGGTTTCAGCATATAGAAGGCGCGAGCACAAATGCTGGAAGGATATTTATAATCAAGATGGCGGATCCTTCCGAAGCATCCCGAATTCAAACGTCTGTATATGTATCCCCGGTATTCCCGTCACGGATCGGGACTCGGGAGTAGTCGGCCAGTAATTCGGTTATTTTCGGCTTCATATAATCTTCCTTCAAATCAAATTATAATCGACTTCAAATTGTGTCACCTAATTTCGCTTATGCCCTATCAACATGTTTTATATCAGTAGTTGACGTACGTCTACTCACAATGCTTTCCTGTGACGTCCAAAATGACAGGCTTGTTATAAGATGGCGACGTTCAATTTCGGGTGAAAATAGAGATAGTTCTATTATTTGATGGCAGCCTTCATCAAATCTATATTGTCTGTTTCACAATATGGCGACTATTCAAATCTATAAAATCTCTCTACTCTCACCACTAATATATAAGAATATGGATAAGGCATAGCATGAACATTTTTCGTTTAAATAGAACGTCGGGGAAAGGTTGGCAAAAGGTGAAGTCGCAGGCTGTCGATACCCCCGAACAAGCAGGTTCGACAGGTTTCGGTAACTTGCGACTTTACCTCTTTTGGCAGATTTCGTGATTCCTGAAAACCACAATGTGCCCTATCCATATCTTTTTATATACCAGTGACTCCCACTAATCGAACATTCGTTATCTTCCCGACAAGTTCGCTCATGCGCTATTAATATTTTGAATATTAGTTCACGCCCACTATTTTAACTTCGGCATCGCACGGTGCTTGTGGTGGGGAGAAGGATGGAGGAGAGAAAATAGAATTGGACATGTCAAAATTACATTATATAGATGATGACGGTATAGGTTTGGTCAAGGTTGTACAAACCCTAGTAAAAATGTCCAAATTATTAGAACGTTTAAATTTCAGAAATGAGAGAAATTTAAAATTCAGCATGATTTAGAGGAAGTCTTACTTTAATACTGTTTCGTCCAACCAAAAGACGGGCATAAAAAATATTTTCACTCTGATGTACAAACTTTCATTATGGGAAAACGGAGCATTACTTTTTGTTCCTTTCGGATGTCAACGTTCCTGGTCCCTATTTATCTTTCTGCTTCAAAAATCTGATCAGAAAACACGGTATACCCCAACTATATATATATATATCTGATTTTCGCTGACTGCGCGCATGGCGGGTATACACGGCCTCTGGCAACGTTGTAATGATGCAGGTGATATTGCTTTATTTTATTTTTTGAAATTGATTGGAAATTCGGAAAAGGACAAATTCAAATTGAACGTAACTTAAATTTTTGCCATTCATATATTCTTACAAATCAACTTTTTTCAAAACTCAAAAGAAATTTACAACATTGGTAACGGTAATTGTAGGTGCGCCTGTCCGAATCTATACAATTTCTTGCGCAATTGTTATTATTTACCCTTCCTACTCAACTTTCTTAATAAGATACAAACTTTATAAAATTATTCTTACGCGATAAACGAAAACGGTCACCCGAGAGAAAGAGAGAAATCGATTTGGTACGTTACGTGCTTAGTTATCTTGATCCTTCAATCGAGGGAGACATTTTTACATACGCAGCCAGGAAAATGACTTCAGCCATCCACATTAACTGGTCTGCTGGTGCGCCTTGCGTCGTCTGGTCTCTCGTTGGATGGCTCGTCGAGTTGTATGCCGATGGAGACGGTTCCGTCTTCTAATAAGAATAGACAGAACCCAGCGAATGTTTGTTCTTTTCCAAATAAAATCCTTGATCAATAGGTAAGATCACTCACCAAGACCTCGACCTACGGGGCCGAAGTCGAAAAAATGCAAAAGGCCTTTTGTTGGTAGATGGCTGGAACTCGAGTCCACCTGATTCCTCGCAGTTTGCTGGACGAGGCAAGAATGCTGACCATCGATGGCTTAGGTAGGCGAACGGAATGGTTCCCTTAGACTTGAAAATGCAACTTGATCGTTTGACTCGCGGCTCGCAATTGCCCTCGTGGAAAACTCAGTCTTCCTTCGGGTGCTCCATGCCCCTCGCCCTATTCAATCCGTTACTCCTAAACTCTTCCCTCGTTCTTTCTCTCTTTCATCAGTTTTTTGATTGGATTTTAGGATCATCAAGATCTGGATTCTAAAATCGCAGGTCTACTATTTCATTAAGAAAGTCTTTCCCGGAAATGCCAACTGATGAAGTATATATATACAATTTCATAAGAATTTTGTGTTACTATAACGTCCAACATTTTATTAAATCTATTAAGAAGACCGAACTTATCAACGTTATTGTACATTGTTAGCGTGCTAGTAAAAGCGAACGTACCCGGATCCAATGTAAGCGATTACATCACAACCGTGCACCACCGACCATCTGCGGATGGTGGATATAGCGTATAACGATAACAAAGATCGGATAATACAAATGTGGAAAAAATAGTCCATTTTATGAAATTAATATCCTCTTTTATTAACCTGAAATCCAATTTCGAATACTACCTTTCAATAAAACATGAACTTCAAAAATGTTATTTGATAATGCATATTTACGCAATCCAACCAAATACTTTTAGCTGCAATATATATTTAAATCCAATCATTCTTTCTGTGAAATTATTTATTACTTTGTGTATAAGAAGTGACTTAATTTCGTTTAGAATAATATTTAACTGTCCGGTTTTATAACAGTCACCCAGCTGTTTCTACTTTTTATCAAATGTATATATAGTACAAAAATGGCGCATTAAAATCCATCTTTATTTGCATTGGGAGGTTTTAAGCACCTACTTTTCCACGAATGCTAATGTGTGCCACATTGTAATCGTTTTATGCGAATGCATAAAACACTAATGAATATTTAACGCAACACCAGCATTTCACTCAGATAACTCTGCAAATTATATTGTAAAATCAATAGAGACATGCTTGAATTCTCTTTGATGTACACTTTTCCTTAACTTACAAAACATCAATAAAATGTTTCTCATTGTACGTTAACCAATACAAAACTATTTTTTGAAAGTACTTACATCATTTTACCTTTCATATGGTAATAAATTACCTTGATTTTCACTAGAGATTGTGTCTTATCATTACATAACATAAAACAATTTCTTATTTCGTAACTTGGCTTGACTATATATGTGTACACAATTGAAAATCCGCGGTGCGTGAGAGTGGCCGGTTGGTGTCGTAAGTTTTGGTGTTAATTTTCACACCGAACATAGTGTTAAAAAGAAATCTGGGATATACACGTGCGATGTGATCATTTCAGATATGACAAAATGACTTTTGTGTTGTAGTGTTGCCAGAATAATGATCAAACTCTCGTTTTGGGAATGTGTGCTATTTATGATTTTTAATCGATTTTAAATGTTTAAAGTAATTTAAGAATGGCAAGAGATGTTTTGTTAAAAAATTGTTTTATCTAAATTATATATGTTTTATATATATGATGATTGAAGTAGAAAATCATTTTCGAATAATATAAATTTCTTTCCTATATATAAAATGATGTATACTTAAGGACATTTTTAGTCACTATAGTCATGCAGTAACACAATAAAAAAACATTTCACAACTTTCTACTCTTATAGCCTCGAATTCGGCTTCAGATAATCAGAATCAGTTTCCAATGTACATTTTTAGTACCATCCAACACGTAGAATTGATGTGAAAAAATAATCAGTCACCCAAGAAATTATTAACGATTATCAATTTTTGTACGCCCGCCGTGTAATAAACATAAAAATCTCGGCCAATCGTTAAAATCGACCTCATTCTGTTACATTTCCGGAATAAATATCATGTCAAATTAGATAAATCTTTCCATTGAAATTGTGAAAGGATCTCAGTATTTCGTCAAACCAACAAGTAATTACGTTCGTTTCTTTTCCTTTCGGCTTTACGAGCTGCAATTATTTTTGTCATAATGACAATATAGCGTGTTCATCGCCATCATGTTCATTATTATTTTGAACATAACGCCGATAAGATGAAATAGACTATTGTTGTAGTTTCATTTGTTACTGTTGCGTTGTTACTAGTAATCGATGCAATGAATGCTGTAGCAGTTTTTCCCCATACATCTAAGAGGTCTAAATTAATAGAGTACGTATCCATAAGTTGCTCACACAAAAAACAAACATAATGGTAAACCATCGGATGATACACGTATTCGAAGTGGACAAAAGTGTTATATGTTTTCGATGTTTTGTGAAAATTGACGCTTGCGGGCGCCTCGTGCGGACCAATCACTGCTAGTGAAAAAAAATAATATAATATTTTGTAGAGAATTTCTCGCTCTGAATTTTTTGTTTGAAACATTTTTTTGTCAGATTTGTATTTTTTAAAATAAACGCAAAAAAAACTAAAAAAAATGTCGTTGTTTACACATACGTTTTACAGGGTTATATGACACTTTACCCTCTGCCATTTCACCTTCTCCCATTTCACCCTCTCCCATTTCACCCTCCGGGACATTTCACCCTCCGGGACTTTTCAGCCTCCGGGACGTTTCACCCTCCGGGACGTTTCACCCTCTCCCATTTCACCCTCCAGGACATTTCACCCTCCAGGACTTTTCACCCTCCGGGACGTTTCACCCTCCGGGACGTTTCACCCTCCTGGACGTTGCACCCTCCGGGAAGTTTCACCCTCCGGGAAGTTTCAACACTAGGTCATTTTTTCTCTAAAGGTCTCTTCCCGAAGGGGGCGTGTGGGGG
>JAPYZR010003123.1:0-16916 GCA_030522945.1 Trichopria nigra
GGAATTGAGCGTTAATAATGAATTTATTTGCGATTCCATGGTATCCATACGATTTGATAATTTGTCCATTTGCGATTTTATGACAATTAGAGACGCATTGGTAGTTTCAAATGAAGTGCGAATAAAATCAGCAAGTTGAGAAATGCTTATTTCATCAGCACGATCGTTCGTGGAAATCGATTCCATCGATGGACACTCTTTACTAATCGGTCTGCTGTTTTCGCCCATAATGGTTTTACCGTTATCCGCCGGTTTTTTAATTGTCTCAAGTAAATTTACAAAACAGAAACAAGTCTAGTATAAACGGCTAGGCCTCAAAATTGAGTAAACACTATGCGGAGCAACAATATAAACACGTCCGGCCTGTACGAACTGTTGAAGAGTACTGTTTTTAAAATTATTTCTACTTATTTCCCGTGTTATTATAGGTTTTTTGAATTTTGAGTTCGGCAAAAACGACTTTACACTCTTTAATTCTTCTCTTTCACTTGCGTGTGTCATTTCTGTTTTTAATTTATTTAGATAAGAGATGAATGAAGTTTTGATATTGCATTGGACATTTATTAAATTGACGTTGAAAAAATGTTTGACTTATTTGTGGAATTTTTTGGGGTAGCGACTATACGTTAATAAGAGACCACAATAAAAGTTCGATTTTTCATATCTTTTTTTTTCTTTTACTTTCACTATAGTATATTGCCAATTAGACTATAGTTGTAAAGGTTGAAATACCGAATCGACGTATAAAATGTTTCCACCACTTGAATCGTGTAGAATGAATCCATATACTCTGATGATTCTTATTATTGCTTTGTGGGTGTTGAAAGTACTGTTCATGCACTCCACATTTTGTAGATACTAAACTTTTTATGATGTTCATTCATTTCAAAACCTCTGCATTTTCATTGTCTTCGGGTGGATTCTCCATTCTCAAATAGCACATCGTAGAATTCAGCAAAATTTCTTATAGTTTTGACGAAAACTATACATAATTTTAAATTTGACTGTAGTGTTCAATTTTGTCTTATATACGTTCTGCTAATAATATAAATTATTGTATAAAAATAAAAAAAAAAATGTTTTAATATAAAAGAAAAATAATAATAAAAAAAAAATATTAACAAAATGAAAAATTTGATTAAAAAATGTTTCGCCGGATATATTTAATGCTAAAATTACATCGGTCGAGTTCAGATCGCGATAAAGGTAATCCGCCAACACGGCGTTTGAAAAAGTGGTCGGTATATTTTAAATATTTTCGTCGTGACAATTACATAAAAATATACATTTTTCGCTCCGAATAAAAAAATCGATTCGATAACAGTCTCGTTGCAACGAAACAATATAAAAAATCGATAAACTCAAATGTTTACATGCCGGTGTCGTACAACTGTTTCCAATATCTTTCCGTGTTTCATCGCGTTCCCATCCGAACGGGATGCAACAGCGAGCTATCGGTGGAACATAATCATATTCAAACAGAGCAGGTGGGAAATTCCCTCGCACAGTAGTCAGAGATTCGATTGACAAAGATAACACAACCGGAATCGAAAATAAATACCGTTTCGACCCGAGCGTTCGAAGGTTTTCAGCGCGATTGGCAACTGCAACAAGTCGACACGATCTCGAAGAAAACTGCGTGCAATTCCCGTTTCATATACACATTCGGAGACGCAATGACGCATACGTAGGTATACGACGTGATGCCTTGTTCGATAAACATTGATGTAGCTTCTCTCGTGCAATTGTCCCGTACAAACTGACACTCAAACGTCGCATTGTTTATGACAGAAATCGACTGCAGAATGCCAATTTTGAACGATTCACGACAGACAGATTTGAGATATAATATATTTTTAAGAAATTTCTATAACAATACATATTGATTTTATTATAATAATAATTAACAGGTTTAATAAAATCGAACTTTTCAAATGGAACGTCATCAGGTATACGAAAGCGACAATTATACAACATGCAACATGTCACGAAAATATTTTATTTCAAGTATAGTATACGAGACTACAAACATTTTATCCAATGACTGAAATTTGAATAAAAAGCTTTCTTGACCTGACTGATGGAACACTTGCTATAGTGGGGTCAACTTGTGGGTGAGAGCAGCGAAGTTTACAAGAGCCACGCCCTACGACTTCTCAACGGCGAAATTTAAAAAGACCGCTCGACTCGAAAAACACGTTTAAAATAAAAGAAACTCGCTAATTAACGGACGTATCAAATAGTACGACAGATCCCTAGTAGAAATCAGTTTGTAAATATCCGGGCGCAAGCTTGGCCCTGACTCGAGCCCGGATATCTATCAAGGCGCGAGTCAGAGCCCAGCTTGCGCCCGGATTGATCATACTCGATAAAAATAATCGAACGATAAAAATTACTCACGAAAATGACAGTGATAAAGTAACAATAAGGAACCTAGAAATCGACAATTAACAATAGTCGAATAAAATGAATAACAAATTCAGAAAAGTTGACATAGTAGATAAAAGTTACTAGCGTGATATAAAGTATAGTAATAAATTTTGTAAATAATTATATAAGTGGTGTCAAAAATAATTAAAATTGGCAAATCAGATTTGAGAAGTTATCAATATAAGAAATACCGGAAATTGTAAAACAGAAAGGATTACATAAGATTTAAAATTGATAATAAACTTTCAAAAACAGATAAACGAACAAATACAAAGAAGTTGATAAAAAGAATCACCCGTCCAGAGCCCCAATTGCGAGAAAAGTTTAATTCATTTTTTTTTTATGCTTTTATTGTTGCAAAACTCGGTCGATAGCCATCCTATTTTAGTACCCTCTGTTAATAGACAAAAGTTGCAAAAATTAACAAACAAAAAGTAGTATAGTTAACAATATAGTTGACAATATTTTTCAGTTAATAACTCAGCAAAAAGAACTATGAATATCAACAAAAAATAAGACTTGGAAAAGTTGATTAAAATTGAATCAAGTTAACAAATTAGATTTGGGGAGTTATCGACATAAGACAATTTGATAAAAGAACAAATACAAAATTGTTGGCAAAAAACTGACAGATGCAACCAAGAAAGTGATTTGATAAAATATTGCATAAATTTAAAAAATTAAAAACAACAAGTAGAGTTGACAAAAATTTCATAGTAAATAACTCGGCAGGAAACTATGAATAATGAAAAAAAAAATAGAATTAAGAAAACTTGATTAAAATTGAATTGAGTTTGCAAATCAGATTGATAGCAGTAATAAATGTTGGAAAATTCATTATAAATATATTGTAAAAAAATGTAAGATTGAGAAAAATAGTCAATAGTCAATATCGGACAAATTTTGAAAAAATCTCAAAATTAGACGACAATATACTCTAAAAAAACATAAAAACATACAAAACAAAGAATTATGGAATGTCCGATAAATTATTTTCTTTTATCACGGATTATCAGTAATACCCTAATATGTTTCCAATTTAACTATTAAAAATAGTTCAATATCGTAAATCTTATAAAAAAGACAAGTATCCGTTTAAAACAAATGGTTTAATCGCATATTTTATACGCGTTCTATATTTAAAGCGAGCCAATAGTATTTCACTGCTAATCCTTATTACTTTTTATTTTCGCATTTCTAATTATTAGAGATCACTGAAATATCCACCTACGAATATCGCAGTCTGGATAGACAAAAAAAAAAGAGCAAAGACAAAAAGTGGACCGTGTCGGCGAAAATGGATGTCCAAAAATAGAACAAAAGTAGGCTTTCGGCGAGCTAAACGGACGCTATATCGATTTCCGGACATCGGCGCATTGCATCTCGGATAAATAAAATGTGCCGTTAATCCGCTCATTATCGGGCTACTGATAGTCAACCGAGGCTTCATAACCCTTTAAGAGAGACAGACATCCATGCAAATGTTACCACTTATTAATGTCATGCTCGTCTCCCGACCTCTGTCTGTTAACTTCCCGATATAAAAACGATATTCCCTATAAAGTAGAACATAAGACGACTTTTTGGGCTCCACTACTTTTAACATAGAGGCCAGAAAAATTGTGCCGGAACTAATGTCATTTTGTACTAAGATTCATATAAAAACGACATGAGATCATGATTTCAGTTCTGTATATATCAAAAACGAAATCCGATACAGAATGCACCCGCGGTAATAAAGTCCAATTAAGAAAAAAGCTCATACGTCATATTAGTAATGATTGAGAATGACAAAAACCATTTAAATCCTTTATTGTATCATTGCAATGCCAGTGGATGTAACAACTTTTCAGGGTAAATATTTCGGGAATGCCCGATAAAATCTATATTCATTCATTTATTTACATGTATACGTAAATCACATACCTCGCATTCCGTTCAATTTGGCAGTATCATTTCTACATTATGGACAAATCGTTATAAATGAAGAAGCACGAGGTTTTCCGCGAAACTCCGATAGCTATATCTACACGAGATAACGAGGTACAGCGCGGATTTTATTCGCTGCAACATTCTCCACATTTTAATCAGTGAGTAATAAGGCATATTTTCCGGGAGCGCATTCCAATGTTGGCCATCAGTATTAATTAAAGTAATGTGATAATATTCAACTGCGTAAAAACCGGAGAACGGAAGAAGCGACAGAGTAGCTCAGGGAAATTCGTAAATGGAAAAAGTGCGGTAGGGACGAGTAGCTAATAAAATGAATAAAGGGAAACTGAAACTAGTGCGATGAGAGCGAAGGAAAAGATAGGAAATACTGTGAAGATAAATCCAGGGTGAAGTTACCTGCCGAGTTAAATTGAAGAATGCTCAGGATTGATGTTCTGTTTTAGACTTTGTTTGAAAAAGAAAAGAAATCTTATATAAGACTTCGTACTTTAAATGATGATATTGCACTTTCACTAATTATTCACTAAAATTAACTATATTGGCTATTATATCATTATTTCCAAAGATAATGAGTTGTCAACTGTTTTTATTAAAATTTCTTTTAATTTTCGTCAGTTTTTCATAAAATCGTACAATTATTGATTAAAAGAACCCTTCTATTTCTAAACATTTTGACTATTTATTCTGTTTAACGTCTTTATCCGATTTTGGTAACATTTTCGCCACCTTCTGGTCAGCATTATTGCATTTTCAACTTTCGTTACTTTCGTAATGCTTTCACAACTCTGAATTATTTTTTTGAAACATGACGATATTATTCTACATTTTGATAATGTAAGAATTTTTGTTTAATATCTGTTTTTATAAGACTTCTTTCGATTTTATCCAATTACATTAATTTGTATGTTCAAACTTTACTGATTTTTGGTAATAATTCTTTGTACGCAGTTTGTATGATATTTTATTATTTTTATTTCATGTAGAGTTTTTCAGTTTTTATTTCTCTTAACATTAAGTTAACATTAGTTTTTTTTTAAATAGAAATTAGAATTCATTTTACCAATGTTCTACGTTTTTTAAGGGATTTAACATGCAGTCCAAGGAGTCAGACACCCCTAGACACAGAAATAGGGATATTTAAGATTTTTTCAGGTAAACCGTGAAATAAATCGAAACTACGAAATTGGATTTTTATTATACATGTAATAATTGACGATATAAAATAATTTTGTCATCTATCTAAAGCGATAGATGACAAAATGGCGACTGTGCAGTATTTTCCGGTGACACCTCTATTTATGGACTATCCACGGCCAGACAGACGGCACCGGTAAAATTTGAATTATGACGAGTCATTATGCAGTTTTTTTTCCATTACGTATAAGAATAACTGAACAATGGCTGGAGAAGAAAGAAGGAATTTTTTTGTATATTAATTTTTGCCGAAATAATGCACTTGTAAAGTAAAAAGTGCAAAATTTTTTTAAAATTCGTCAGAAAAATTTTAATAAAAATTGAAATGTGGAATATACCAAACAAAAGTCCACGTACTTCTCTAATTATTCTTAAGGGTAATGGGAAGGAAACTCCAATGACTCGTTATAATTCAAATTTCACAGGAACTGCACAGTCGCCAGACATCTGTAACTTTAAAAAAATTAGTTTATATCGTCAATTACATAATAAAAACCGTTTTTTTTTTGTAATGTCGATATACTTCATCGTTTTCCTGAAAAAAAAAGAATCACAAAAATACGTATTTTTTCTGCCTCCATAGAGTAGCCTAACACCTCAACTTATTTGGCTGCTTACATATAGTTTTTACATCATTTGAGTTATTTTAATTGAAGTTATTATAGTTTCTTGTGTCGAGTTTTGATTCATACCCATGGAATTCATACTATATTATCGAGATTCCTAAACGTTATAAGAAATATTAATGGCGTACATTTCTTAATTTATAAAAATTGATGTCAATTTTGTATTGCCGTCAATTATTCTTTACTTTTGCAAATATTTATTATATTCAAAACAAGTTTATATGACATATCAAATGTCATAACGTATGACGTTAGACGATTTGTATTCTTATTATAGGAACATAATCTCTTGGCCGATCCCCTAAAAAGACCTTAGTTACCAGATTTTATTCGAGTCTATTTTAATAAAATCAAATGCGAGCCTTGGTTTCGCTCCCCTCGAATTCGTAAAAGAACGGAAATTGAAACATCGCGGTAAACCTTGCTTTGATGTAATGTCATATCCATTATTCTTCTCCTCGAATCCTTCAGAGAAAAATTGTGACGCTGAAAGAAAATGTCACTCTATTATAGTAATACGGCATACTACTGGTGGAAAATTTAACCAAATGGCAAACATTTTTTTCTCTGCAGATGTAGTTCCATATAATCAAAACGTTTCCAATAAACCTTCCACCATTTGAATACGAGCGAATGAAAAATTGCGTACTATTCGTTTCTCTCGCAACTGTAAGACTTCTCCGTACATTTTACGCGATTAGAATACAGTTTGTTAAAATTCATTCGTAGAATAAGGTCCATCGCTGATTGAAATTCATTAGGATATGTTTTTAGATCGGGGTCAGGAAAATGAATGAGAGCTAAGAAGAAAAGAAGAGAAGGACTGTGATTGATTGATTTAATTTCTGCTAAAAAAAAAAATAAAAAGAAGAACGGAATGAAACGCAGAAAGAAATAACTACGTACAGAAACTGGTGGAAATAAGAAATGAGAATTAATTGGAAAGGGTCGAAAAGAGGCCAATATTGACACGCGCAAAATCCGAGCGTACAAAGGAATATTCAAGAAGGACTCGAAAAAGTATATATGCTGAATATGCAAGATTACAAATGGAATACGAAAATTGCGGAAAATTGAGAGAATATCAGCAATAAAGGTAACAGGGAAAATCGGTGGAAATTTATCAAGGCTGATTATCGGCAAATGAAGTTCGGATCAGGGAACGCGCAATCAGTGTTATTCGAATTATCTGAAATGAGAAGAGAAGATAATCAATGAAGTACCGGAATGCGGCGTTGAATGGATAAAGCGGAGTCATAATATGGAAAATAGGGTAGAAAATGTACGAGAGCAAAGATTTATGATAAAAGAACCGCGCAGAGTAAACGAATGATAAGAATGATGATCGAGGGGAAGACGTTGAACGAATATAAAAGGAGGATATTAGTCAAATATTCAACGCGAAAGACAAAGATGTCTTGTGCAACAAAAGACTGACTTCGAAAATGACTATAGCGTCTAGCTTCGTGCGTAACGTCTAATCTTTATTGATCGTTCTATTCGTTGCTAACTTCACGGCGAGCGTTTACAACTGTAAGTGACTGACACATGCCAATAACTGTCATTTATATGTCGTAAAATAAGTAGAAAACATAAAAAAAAAAAAGAATGGAAATATTCATATAGACTTCAAAGACATTAAAAAAAATTATAAAATTCATGGTTTATTAAGAACAATTCATTAATAACTAGAAACTACATCCAGAATAATTTATCAAAATTAAAAAAAAAAAAAAAACTTAGCTGATGTATGAATAGATTGTATGAGCAATACGCGGTTTTTTGGGTTCATCCATAATTCATTTGACGTCCGGTGTTTAAAATTCAAAATGTCGGATTCATTGTAATGAACCAACAGTTTAGGAAATTTCTGGCGGCTTTGTCAACCTTTCAAATATATGCAATCCTTTACTTTGAACCTGGTATGAAGCATGAAGCTTATGAATAGCATCTCTGATTCGCAATCATCACACCAAAAATCTTGGAATATTTAAGTATAGTACATGCGATTTCACGAACATTCTAAAATTTTTGTATTTTAACCTAATAAAATTAAAAGTTCACCATGTTGATAAAAAATCAGTTTTTTTGATAATTGAGAAATAGTAAAATCTTATAAAAAAATATGTATATAATACAAAAACTTTAAAAGTTGAGAAAATGAAAAAACGACCAAGTGTTACAAAAATCGTAGAACAGCCATTAAAATTAATTAAATTTAAATAACGGTAAAGTTTTAAATTGTATACAAGTGATATAAATCAATAGAATCGAAATGTTTTTTAAATAACAGCTACATTTTGAACAATAACTGAAATGTAAGAAATTCAAGAGAAAAGATGAAAAACAAAAACTGATAAAAATGTATAAAATGAGGAAAAAATTGACAAAGGTTCAAAAAACAATCGTATAGAAAAATGGACAGATCTGACATGTAAATGATTATTATAAAAATTGACAAAAACTTTTGAAATCTGGAAATGAATTTATAAAAATCGAACAAAATAGAGAAAAAAAAATAAAAGAAGTGACAAACATGAAACAACAATAAATATTGACAATGGTACAATAAATGAAGAAAAAAGTTCCTTACCGATTTACGACTAATTCTCACATTCAGTAGCATTCGTAACTAAGGCGATGATCTGAACGCTTACCTAAAACAGAAAAATAAAACATTAATCAATTTCAATTTCAAATATTCTGTTTAATGCGGTATTTTGATATACAAAGTCATCGTCGGTATTGTATAAAATTCTTAATCGTAGGCTTATTTTATTTCGTTCAAAATGTATCAAAACGTATATAACGATCAACCATTTGTCATGCTTAAGAAATCTCCATTTTCCTTCAAAAGCACCCGTTCCGTTCCTTTTATATTAATGTCTATATTTTCCTACCCCTCAACATCAATAATTATTTTTCTACGGGCGAAGGTCAAAGGAACGTTTTCCAGTGAGGTATAAGAAAGCGAAAATTTGAACGGAAGAAATATAAAATAAATCCCTCAAAGCAAAGGTAACGAATGAAAATAATACAACGCAACAGCGAAACGATCAATAGACTAGGGGAAGAGGGAAATCATACGGACGAAGAGCGGCAAGATCGAGCGACGAACATCGTATATATTATATATATATATATATATATATAAAACATGCCGGAGTACAGCATCTCGCGTAACGGGGTTGAAAGTACACCGTAGACCAGAGACAAAACCAGCGCAGCGCAAGACCTTAGGAAAGTGCGGTACACTGAGGAATACATATACGAAAAATGAAAGAGTTAGGGGAAAGAGAGAGAAAAGATTAAACGAGTGGGTAGAGTGAAACGAATGGTAATATGAGACCTACATAACCAGCATGCGAGACTGAACGAAAACAAGAAGATCAAAACTGAGAAAATGAGTCGGCGTGCAGAGGAGAAGGAGTGAATTGGGCGAAAGACATTTAATAAATGAACGGGTGTCCCTGCACACCGACGCCGTAAAAAATGAAAAAGACGAGGGAAGAGTAATCGCGATATAGAGGCAAGGAGTGAAAATTTACGGTAGGATGATTAATTAATGTGCTGATACGTTGGAAAACGCATGAGGACGCAACAATGACAGAAGTAGAGATAATCTGATATATATCAACGGCGACTATTAAGAAGATGACGACAATGATGGTGATAATAAAGATGACAGTGACAATGATAATAACAATAACGATGATATTGATCATTGCAATAATCAGTATGATTATGACGACGATGATTATCATTGTAACAATGACAATATTCCAATGCTCTGTACAAGATGTTTCAACAAGGATGAACACTGAAGGTAATTGCAACAACGTAATGTTGCATATTCCTGTTACAATAGTTCAAATGATGTCTGGAATTACAACAGTGACAATTGTGGCCACGAAAATGATGACTGCAACAACGACAGTATTCACGAGCTGTTGCAACAACTGCAAACGCTATCTGTAACCGTGATGGTCATGGTAATGACAATAATTGTGATTGTAATCTGATTGTAGTGACGATGTTGATGATGTCAATGATGGTGGTGTTAATGTGGATGAGTATTGCTATGAGTACAGTGGCAATAATATACACATGTTCTACTAGGTGATGTTACAACGATGGCTGGTATTCGCCTATAATCCTGCCGATCATAATAATCAGTGCAATTGCATCATTGGTCAATGATAATGATGATAATAATGATGGGATTACAGGAAAAACTTTCGTTGTGTAAGCTCATTTGCAATTGACGCTTTGACCATTCCCTTAATACAGGTATTAAATGTGATGCATGTCCATCCGAAGAAATCTCTCTGATGTGCATTGGATGTGGTGTCGGAACCTTTTTGTGTCATTCGTACTGCGAGAGAGTTCTCTACTGTTTGTCAGCTAGCAAAGGCATGGTCGTACAATGTTCAGATGTCTGAAAGACACACGGGCATACCCATAGAGTCAAGTGAAAGAAGAAACACCTGAAAAAATTATGTAATAGATCGAAAAAAAAGGTCAGGAAATATTCACGAGAAATTGTCAATTATAGCAATTAATAATTATTAATGAAGTTTCATCAAGAAGTCGAGTAAATTACGACATTTATGGAAAGCGATCTCAATTGATTAAACTTGAAACAATGACATTTTTTTCAAAAATATGAAAAGTATACGGAATAATTCCTCAACGCATGAAACCGAGAGGAATAAGTCGCACAATATGAATTCGTATACGTACGTCATAGAAAGACATTCGGCATGCAAGCCCCGCGCAGGAACGCAAATAAAAGCCGAGACAAAATAATATAGTGACGTGTATGTACGCGGTATTACATGAAAATGTAAGAAGTATATACACAAGTTACAATGGCAAATGCAAAAGGAAAACAAGAAACTAAGGTTTCTTTCCACAACCTCGTTTGCAGCAAACGTGCAAATTCTCATCAGTGGGTAAAACTGTGCGGAACACTGGGAAACTCGCACTTTTCTCGAACAAGGCAAACATACCCCTAAAAGGAAGTGTAACTGTGTAAGTGAGCGAAATGGAGATAACGCGAAGTGAAACAGCCGGAGACGGCAGAAAGTCCGCGAAGCGAGACAGTTGATCGCCCGGCAAATCGTGATGAATGGAAGACATAAGAAGGCAGACGACACGCCGGGGATAATTAACGAACGTAAAGGGAATTATCGCGATAACAAGGGAATGAGATGAAAACGCACCTGGGGACAGATGAACAAATTTCATCTATTAGTTAACAATGATATTAAATTTGTAAAATTAATTTTTTTTTCAAAAGTGGTTGTTTCAGAGTATTGTGGACTAATTTAGTTTTGTTTTTCATATGAAATTCAGATTAATTACTACAGGTTACAAATTAATGGGTTTTTATAATATCACGTGAGACTTTTTATTTCCGAAGGGACTTTGATGCGCTGAGTCAGGATTTTCAGATGTGCTAACCTAAAAGTGTAAAAATTGTTGTTGCAGGGTATTCCTAGAGTTCACTCCTAGAGTTCACAAATTACAAGTCTTGCCCGTTAATTTCCATTTTGAAACATCGAAATAGGATTTTTTTTGTCTGAGATGAAGCAGATTTAAGTTTTTGCTGCATTTGAATTTATTGTTACTGGATATATCGGTGAAAAGAAGTGCTATTTGGATGTTTCAAAATATAAATTAAGGGACAATACTTATGTTTTGTGGTATTTTGTTTACAATTTGGATGTAAAATTCTCTGCAACCATCAGGAGTGAATTCAAATAATGCCCTAAAACTGAGATTTAACCTAAAAGCCATTTTTTGCACATTTAGGATAGAATATCTGAAAATCCTGATGTGATGGTGCCATTGTGAGCCCAGATTTGAATTCATCATATATATCGAATTCCTTTGGTTTCACCTCTTACATCTTTTGTGATAAAAACCTTGTAAACGTGTTTTATCAAAGGTAAATGAAGTTTTAAGGGAGTTCTCTCGGTAATGCAATTGATAAACAGATTTTGACCAAATTTGGTGTACTTCTTCTTAAAGGTATA
The DNA here is from genome assembly GCA_030522945.1 of Trichopria nigra. NCBI lineage: Eukaryota > Metazoa > Arthropoda > Insecta > Hymenoptera > Diapriidae > Trichopria > Trichopria nigra. The sequence continues at coordinate 12,245 of JAPYZR010003123.1, forward strand.
CAAAAGATGCAGTTAAAATTTTAGAGGGTTAGGGTACTTATGAGAAAAGTTATCAGCGATTATATTTTTCCATATTTATCGTGGTGTCTTATGAGAAACTGCGTTTTTATGTCCTTTATACATATATTGTCAAAGACGTAACAAACAAATTTTACTACAAATTATACGAGTATAAGTTGAATATTTGCTGAACTTGTAGAGTCCAAAATAATTTTCATTCAGTAGCTATGAGAGACAAAATTAATTATTTCGTAAAAGCATTCGACTTTTTATTTTGATCTTAAATATTATTTCATAAATTATATAATAATCACTTTGATTTGTTTTCTAAAAAGTCAACAGTTTTTCTAATCACTCTTCGGTGCATGGTGACTTTAACCTTTCCATTTTCATCGACGCCGAAAAGGTTTAGTATTCCTATAAATTTATTTTCTTTGTACGCATTGACAATCATATCGTATATGATACCAGCAGCTATCATTTTTTTCCTCATAGCGAGTGTCGTGCATGTATTTAAAGCATTCATTCTTTTTAACGTTGCCAGATTAGTATCATACCGAGTAAATCAAATCCAATATATGTACTTAACTCTCTTTTGACTAGCAACGTAGAGAGGGAACTCCCTTATTTCTTAAAAACGAAACTCCGACATTTTAATGTAACTGTTACATAATTGTGATATAACTTCTGTGATTGTTTGCTGGGTCCTTTATATGATCCAATCCTAAGTTTCTAAGTACAGACTAAACTGCCTTATATAATTCAGTGCATAATAATTAAAAAGAACGACTAGAATATATAATATCTGAAATAAGTTAAAATGTTCCATTTTACAATAAAATATTAGGAATATAGATCCTTACATTTCTTGAGTGAAATTTGCTATAGAAAAAGTGAAACTTAAGCCACTCTTTAAAAAGAGTACATTTTACTGTTTAACATTCTTTCAGGGGCCCAATTAAACTGACAATGATATTAAACTGTTCCTATCATATTCTTATTGTGTTTTTTTTTGGAGTTGCTAATATAAAATCTGAAGTCAAAATTAAGAAATTCAAAATGGCGTCTATATAATATGTCGAACATCAAGCAGAAAAATTAAAAATATTTTAAAATAAAACAATGTAGCGCATCCTGCATAAAATTTTCGACTTCATCATTTCGAAAAAATATTGACTTTTTTGGATGAAACTGACGTTTTTCTGCTGTATCTTCGTAAAAAATAACAATGATAAGTATATCACAACTTTTAACAAAAATAGTTTTGGTTATCATCTCTAGAATCTGAAAGCATGATTTAAAAGGAGTTTTATATCCTAGGGACTTCAGGGACGAATTTAATGTAAAAGAAGATAAATTTTCGCCATTGTTTATTTAATAATAATTGTAAAAATAATACAGGAGTATTCAGATACATTACTAATGAGTATGAGCAAAGTTATTTAGAATTGATATCACATCATAAACCAAAGTTATCGCAAAAAAAAAAACAAAGGAATTAAGGTGAGAAGTATCCCTGAAAAGATTAAGAGTGGTACATCACACATTTTCGAGTGAAATTTCAAACGTTCCAAGAAACTATAATTATTCTAAAACGTTTATTACAGCCCGAGTATAAATTAAACGTGGCTCTAAGTAGTGCTATCATTTTCTTCTACTAGCGAGTATATAAATGTCATTACAAATTACAAAAACGAAACAAAAATAAACAATTTTTTTTTCTTTTATAAAGTAATCATATTTTGTTAGAATTCAATATCAAACGACACTCCTTTATACAAGGAGATCATTTCTAAAAAACCTCCTACGAAGCAAATTCATAATTCGTATAAAATATGATCTATAAAAAACGAAACAAACGCAAAAATTAATACTTTCATAATGAAGAAAACCTGAAAGCAACTGAAAAACGACTCTGGAACGTCCACTCCAGTAGTCTATTAAAAAAAGTAGATCGTTTTAAGCCGGCACCAAACGTTTTACAAACACGACGAAGAACACCAGGTGGCAATTGCGGGAGGTTGACAAGAGAAGCGGAGAGGCACCATAAAACCCGATGAATGGATTTGGGGAGGGGAAAAAACGAATAAACGACGAAACAGCGACACAACGGGGATAAAAGAGACGGTCCCGACGCGAATCCGGAGAAACCCGAACGAGACAGTGATGAGACGGTAAACCGTAATGAATGAGAAAAACGAAGACGAACAGAATGGTGACAAGAGAGAGAGAGAGAGGGGGGTGGGGGGTGGGGGTCAGGGAAAATGAGGGTGAAAGAGGAAGAAAGGTAATAATTATATTCCATCGCGGCTTCCCTCTAATCAGATTAAACCAACGCGCGTTGAGCTCGCTGAATTAATTCGTTGGATTTTCGTAACCAGACGGCTCTAAACATTCATCCGACGCACATAGCATATATATATATACACATAAATATATATATATATGTATACAAAGGTTTGCACATGATACGAGCCCCGTCAAATCTATTGATCCGCGAGATGACTAAAGCAGAGATTTGTTGCGGGCCTCGCGTGTATCTCACTTCACGGATTTGCTTTAAAGCCGGGCTTTCTCCGCTACCGAAGCGTCAATTTACATGGAAAACGCGCGGAAGTTTCACCCCCCCCCCCCCCCCCCCCCCCCCCCCCCCCCCCCCCCCCCCCCCCCCCCCCCCCCCCCCCCCCCCCCCCCCCCACCCCCCCCCCCCCCCCCCCCCCCTATATCGTCGATGTAGCTGTAAACCGCTAGCAAGATAAGCTTTAGATAGGAGTCTGCATATTTATGGTGCCGTACAACGCTTTTTTTTGCTGTACCAGGATAACCCATGTATATTGACTTTTGTTATCATTGTTACGGTTTAATCATATCATATATTACAGTGGAATTTACCCTAAAATACTAAAACGTAATAAGCAGCTTTTGAATGGCAATCATTTCCAGGATGTTCATTGAACCGCTCAAATTATTGGTCGCCTAAAAATACTCGATATATTATAATTGCACGTTTCGGATCAAATTTTGCAAATGTATGGATGTGAAATATTTCATGCTAAATTTTGAGAATGTTTAGAATTTTGAGTTGTTTCTGACCTAAAATATTTTCACTTTTATTTTGTAAAATTCGATTGTTTATCGATGTGACGTCGGTGACTTTTCATCCACTGCGATTCGTCGACTGGGTTTTTACTCATACCTGTCGCAAAATCTTTTCAAATTCATTTTAGCCTAACTTGACCGGAAATATGCAAATAGAAGTTAACTTTTCGTGACTCTAAGCAATTTTTTATCAACTTTAGGCTTTTTGCAAACATTGACTACTGTTGACTATTTATCAACTTTATACCACTCAACTTTGATAATCGTCAAATTTAATCGTTTTTAGAACGTGCAGACATCAGAATCAAATTAATTCGACTGTTTTTAGTGTACGATAACATTTTTAAAACTATTTGTATTTAGAATTTATTGCAGTACCCATCTTTTTATAGATCTTTCTAGACTTGCCACTTTTGGCTAACAGTCACAGCAGAAAGACGAGTAGATTTTTTTAGTTTTTCACTTTTTTTGGACAGTGAAAATACAGTTTTTCCAAAATTGCACGATTATAAAATCCATTGCCGCATCCAATTAGTTTTGTTGCGTAAGAGATTTAAAATGAAACAAATACGAAAATTGCGGATCATTCGATAAAAGGACAAAGATAACCCGAACTACATTTACATAGTGAAAGACTCATTTCCATATGTATGCATCTGCAATTTTGAATTTAATTTCGAAAGAACGCGCCTTCGGATGAAAATACCTTTTTTTTTGTGTACAGATCGTGTATTTGCTTTATGTGCGAAATTTAATTTTACGAAAATCTTTCACTTTGTCTGCGTCGAAAAGTGTAAATGTGCATTTTTAAAGCTTACCGAATATTTGAATCTATTATTTTAGACACTGATAACAAATTTTTTTTTCGTAATTCAAATTCGTTAAAATGTAAAGAGTAGGGAAGGTATGCCCTCGCAAATATGGTCACCAAAAAATATGATATATAAAATACTCAAATACAATCGGGATTTGAATATTGATCAGCACTTTGGTCCTTTTCAGTTTTACATTTCGTGATGTAACTGCTTCGCAAGTACCATCAGGTTTGCGGACCACTGGGCAAGTGTTAACCTCTTCAAGCACCACTGGCCAGCTCATTTCATGATTTCTTCATTCATTGGTGATCTAGTTTGGAGTCCAGAAAATCGGAGATATGTCGACATCTGATTCATCAATTTTAAGAAACCGATTACTGTTTCACTCCGCATACAATTCCGAGAATTTTGAGTGCTTGTTCAATATTATCTTCAAAGAAAAAAGCACTAAAAATACGATTTTTTAAATTTTAGAATATGATTTCGTAGAAAATCGGAGATATCTTGATTTCCATTTGATCCATTAATTCCATTAAAAAAAGAAAACAATGGTATTTTATTTGCAATGCAATTCCAAGAATTTTGAGTACTTATATATAAGCTAACGTACTTCCATATCAGGTCATGACAGACATTTTTTCATTACATTTTTAGGCCAGTTATTAACCCAGCAAACAATCACAGAAGTTATGTCACAATTATGTAACAGTTACATTAAAATGTCGCCTCAAAATTGGCACAGTTACATAACAGTGATT
>JAPYZR010003124.1:0-15774 GCA_030522945.1 Trichopria nigra
TTTATTAATATTAATGTACCGGTAAAAATTCATATCCCCATAATTTTTCAGTTATAGAAACTGAAAATTACTAAATTGTAACAAAATTTTACCAAACTACTGGAACGTACATTTAAGAAACTGTAACTGCGTAAAACTTCCGTCGCATGTTGCTGAAGTTTTAGCCAGAAATTTCTAACGCAGTGCAAGAAATTTTGGATTGGTGACATTTAAAATAAAAAAAAAATTATACGACGACGATTTTTTTAGATTTAAGTGAAAAATGCAATTTTTTAACCCCCATTTTGAATCAGCCTTGATTTTTAACCACTATCCTTTCCAATCTTTGATTTCAATATCATTTTCTTGTTAAAAATGTGACAATATGCGAAAGAACGGGTATTTGAACGTTAAGTATATATGTTTTCGTATTTTGAGACATTGAGTTCCTCGCTTTTGTTTTTCTATTATTTTCTATGCACGATCGTATATTAACATCGTGGTATCAGTCATTTTACATCGCTCAATACTCATTCCTTACCGATCATTAATGACAAATATATAGAAAACGCCTTTCATATACGCCATATTGAAATAAATTTTTCTACATTTTCGAGTTTAGACGTTAATTAAAAGACGTTTATGATGACTCAAGGTATTTTAAGGTGAAAATACTGAATTATAAAAAAAGAAAACGACTCAAAAAATTGAATTTTTTTTTTATTTACATCTCAAAAATCACGGTCTAATAAATTATTTTCAAACGTTTAAACTTCACCAGTCGTAAATATCCGGATACAAATTTTCGGAAATTTATTTATCCATTACATCAACAACGGCATCGTTAAATTGACGGCTTTGACAAACTCCAATTTCGAAGTTATATAGGGTTAATTATGTTCAGGTTACTATATAGTATAAACGCAAGTTATTCAACAGAAAACTTTATTGAGTACAGTTCTTTGTGAGAATATAGATTTTGATGTATTAGAAAATAAGGAATTTCAATTAAACAAAAAAAATATAATCGATGCCATTCCAGCAGATTACTTTACTTAAATAGTAAAGGATCGATTTGTTGACAGTATTATATAATATAATGAACAATAACTGACCTCGGTCGCGAAATGTTGCAATCCACCAATATTAATCGGTCCTTCTTCCGAAGCATACAGATTACAACCTCCCACGCACAGGTCACTTGTAGGGCACACCATACCACATGTCAAACCTAATGGATTGTCCGAAAAAATGGCCTTGGCAGCACCGTAGTAATTCTTGTTTGAAATTGATGTTATAAATGATTTTATATCCAGCTGGGTCGGACATGACTTTTGACAAGGCGCATCCGCACATTTCAAGCATCTTGCTGCTTCACGTAGGGCTCCTCCTTCGCTTAAAGTCGTATGCTTGATATCGTCGAAGTTGTTCGTTAACGGTAAACAACCCTTTAACAAAAATCGTAAATTATATTGAAAAAAAAAACATCTTATTTATACGTCACTAAATATTTGTAAGCTCTTTGGTTCATAATGACCAGAAAAGTATGTGATATTAGGGTATCAGAAATGAAGTACCAGTAATTAATTTTTTTATATGTTTAATTCGCTAGCTCGATAGCGAAAATTAGTGACAATAAAAAAATATGTTACGTAGAATTTGTAGATTTTTGAATGAGCTTTATTGTGTAAATACCTATTTTGAAAAATATGAAATAGTGGTACATGAATTAAAATGGAAGCTGAGGTTCTTATTAGTGGGATTCCAGTTTAAAACGCCTAGTCAACGAAGAAAGCCCCTGCGTATAATGCTAAACCATATAATAAATGGGCCAACGACTTTCCCATTCAACTTAACATATCTCCGTTAAAAAATATCGTATCGAAACAAATTTCATTTTGTTTTAAATATAATTTGACACCCATTTACGTTATTTTACAAGATTAGATTATATATATTATAAACAATTCTATTTTTGCGATCATCCAGGATGCACTCATGCACCACGTGGCCCAGATAGAAAACAGCAGGTATGTCCGCTTTTTTCGCCAACACAATGGCACATAGCTGAAATCGGTATATTTTGGGAAATTTGCCGTCAGAAAATAGCGGACATACCTGCCGTTTGGCTCTCTGGGGGAGGGCGCAGGCTCTCAGGTCAGGTTTACATCCCATCGGGATATTTATTTACAGTGAATTCCCTTGTCTCTCACTTGAAAATTTGCAATGTATATATGTATTACTAAAGTAAAAACGAGAAAACAGTTTCAAAATTATGAAAATGCGGAATTTCCTATTTAAATAAAACTATTAATATAATTGTTTTCATATACAATTATGATAATATTAATCACAAGTGGATAAAAAAGTATTGAAATGCATTTAAACATTCCTAGTTTTATAAAATGTGAAATTAATATTTTTGGATTAAAATGCATTCCATTAGTTCCAAGTATGAATTCATTTCCACAAATGCAATTCTATCCGTTTTCGTTTGCAACCAAATATAATTAATAGACATAGTCTATATTTGTCAAATTGGGATAGAAATGTATAAAATTTGGTTCAAAATTTGATCCATTTTAATACAGTTTAACGAATTCAAAGTATGACTCGGAATGAATTAAAATTTTTAATCCAATTCCGATTACTGGTGATATCGAATATTATTGACAAATCATTATTTTCACATTTTTATTTCAACATTTCCACAAATATAAATATTATACTAGCTTTGATAATATTTGGCAGCTGAAGCAAATAGTGAATATTTCCAAGAAAACATTTATTATATAAGAATAATAAAGATACTTCATTCCGTATAGATAATCATCAAATAATATGACGTGCGTGAGTACTGAATATCTTTCTAATTTTATCTGCACCTGACTACGTATAGTGGAGGAACCGAAGAGTTTCAAGCGCAAAAATATATATTGTAATTTTCACACCTCGAAACAAAATTTACTCCCCTCTTTTCATCATACAAAAGCATTATGTTTATGTAAATCTCATATTATCTCTTACATCACATTTGCTGTGAATATTTCTCTTCCAGTGCTTCTTATTTTCCTTCGTTTGAGCCGAGGACACCAAATTTACAAATGGCTTCGTTTTTGGATTTATGGCGAGGAGGTTCTAAAATTAAAACATATAATTAATTGGATGACGAATGAATAAGATTCAAAGTATTTCAATCTCGTGTTTTGTCGCTTTTCGAATAAAAAATGTTCTCCGCATTTATTCGATTTCATTAGGAATTGCAGAAAGAAAGAAAATTCTATAAAGTAAAAAAAAATCAATTTAACGAACAGAATTCAGATCTATACTTTAATAAAATCCAATGATTTTAATTCAAGATAAATGAATTAAATTCTATGCTTTTTAATTCATATAACTTTTACGATTAAAATTACTCAATTTTGGATTAAGATGGATTAAAACGAATATAATTTAATTTTTCGAATCCAAAAATAATTTATATAAAATATGTATGCTTTTCAATCCAATACACTTGAATTATAATACCATTTATTTAAATTTATATGTATTTAAGTACAGATATGAATTCGATTCGTATAATTGAATTCTTTTCATTTCATTTGATTCCCAACACATTAAACAACATTAAAATCACTTAATTTCGAAAGCGAATTGAAAAGTACAGAATTTAATTAGCAAAAATTACTTTCGGATTGAAATTTATTGAGTGGTATGGAAATTTGAAGGCGATTCTCCATTTTGAATTGAAAGTTTCTATATCTGCTGAATCTATTTCAAAACATTTATTTCGAAAACATGAATCAATTCGCATTATTTGAATGTTGAAATTAATTACATGGTATTCATTCTATTAAAGCATCGAATTTAAACAATTGAGAATTCGAAATTGGACACACAGAGGATTGAAAAGGAAAATACAATTCTTTTTCGTCCGTACAACAAAATTATCAATTAGATTCGATAGATAAAAGATAGTTTCGCGATAAGTTTCATGACAATAAGGAAATTATGTAACTATTTGGACGACGAAATGTTACTATAAAGAAATACAAAAAAAAAAACACGTAATAAAAATTATTTATAATATTATTATTAACTTCAGTTTTTTATTTCATTTAAATTATACCACTTGAAATTCAACAATTAAATGTCATAATGTTAAGTTTTCATAATAACCCGGGACAAAATATGGATGAGATAAAATTATACCTGAATCATATATGATTATAGCTTGATCATATATGTTCCAGATATAAAGATTATATATGGATTTTGACCTGATATAAGTATATATGCCTTTATATGGTCATATATCGTTATATCTCAATTATATTTGACCATATCTGGCACATATATAATCCAGATATAATCATATATGATTCAGATGTATGAAATATACATGAATCCATTTTTTCTCCGGAATAATTCCTAGTAACGAATTGAACATTTTTGAAAGTTATAACAAATGCAGAAATAAAATTAAACTATTATTATTTTACATACTGTGCAAAACGTAATGAATTAATAATCATGCGTCATGGTCAATGATAAACTATATATACACGTGCTTTTTACCGCTTGGAAGCAAAAATAAAATAAACGGAATTTCTCGTTACGGTCGAAAGATTAAACGCGACATTTTTCTGATAAATTGTATGTATCTCGTTTAAATTTTTGTATCTGTAAGGCAACACATTTGTTTTTGCCAACGTTTAACACGGTCATTGCCGATTTTGTTCCTAACCTTTTTTGCTAATTTTATACATTTATTAATTTATTGTACTTATTATATCGAATTTTGAATAAAAAATATAATCTCTTCGAATCTCTGCATTTGTTAATCCGAGTAAATAAAAAAATTTTAATTGCAAATAATTCTCAGTGTCCATAAAATTAACTCTTTCAGAACAAAATTTACAAATTTTCTTTATAAAGTTTGACATATTTGAAGAAAACATGATTTTTTTCATTGTATATTGAATTAATGGCATTTTATAATGGGAAATGGCACCTCTACAATTCATAAAAATCATGTCAAAAATGAATACGATATTATAGATATAGGACCGAAAGTAGAAATTCCAAAATGGCGGACAGAAAATAGCGATAAAAGTGAATTTTATTTGTGATATCACAGCCATGCGCAAAAAATAATACAAATTAATGGATTTTTAACAAAGTTAGTATCCAAGGGTCGATAATCACAAATCTGGAGTCAGTTTTTAAAAATTCAAAATGGCGGATCTAATATGCGGCTTTAAGTGAGTCCGATTAGTTTTTAATAATTTCGTCCGCCATATTGGATCCACAATCATTCTTGACATGATATTTATGATGTTTAAACGAACTCTGATCCATAATAAAATTTGAAAAAATCATTGTCTTTCTTACATCATGTAAAATTATTTTTACTTGAAAAATATCATGCACCATTGAAAGGAGCGATTCTTGATCAATTAAAAATGTCTATTGCAGAATTTTTATCGTGGAATTTGAATAACAAAATATATACTTCATGAAAATAATTTCTACATTTAAAGGGTTAAGTAAAACTACAATATTCCTGTTTCTTACTGATTATAGTTTTTAATTCGTTTGAATTGATCGTAATTTACAATTTACATTGAATTCATTTTTATTAATAAAAATTTTAATTGATAGAAAAGTAATTTTTTCAGAAATTTGTTTATTAAAATATTAAAAAAAGTACATATATTATTAAAAGTAACAAATGTCATGAAGTAATAATAATAATAATGTAATAGTTGTAAAAAAAAATTTTTAAACTTGTACAAGCACATTGAATAAACATAAAATTTCATCGATAATTCTAATTATCACCTCGATATCAGGTATATCTCTGCTGTGGTCCACTAAAGCTGCCATTTCAGTAATTAACGGTGTAACACATTAATTTACACTCTGTAAAAAAAAAAATTAATTAAAGCTTGATTTCTTTATCTTGAGAAATATCCCAGCAATCGAAAATGTATTGGAATGAATTGGCAAGATGCATTCGTTTTGTCTTCTTCAATCCTTCACTATACCTATCTAATCGAAAATGGATTCAGAAAGAATTGAAAAACATTTTATACTTTTTAAATGCGCCTTCCATATCCAATCCATTTTAATCCAACTCTGAAGTTTAATACAAATTGTCAATGTACGCACGAATCCAAAAAGTAATGTACTGCAATTATGAATTCGTTTCTATCCAAAAATGAGAATATATTAAATAATCCTTGAATGCATGTCAATCAGGAAAAAAAAAATTGCAATATAATCAAAGAAGAATATGAATTCTTCAAATGCAAAAAAAAAATGAATAGATTTGAATGTAGTTGAATAAGAAATAAAATTCTGAAAATTGAAAGACAGAATATTGAATTAAAATAAATTAAAAAAGATTGAAACTGACATAATTCTGAATGCATTTTAACCCATTTTGTATTTCTGGGCAATTTCTAGCAAATGAAAAAGAATTAAAAAAAATTTCTCAAATTTAGTTTCTTGATCGGTAAAATATTCATTGTAATTATTGAAATTTACCGAAAAGAATTGAGAATATGAATTTATTCCACAAATCGCACAAAAACTAGAACATACAAATTTTCTATTCGTTACAAAGAATTGGGAAGAATATCAAAAAAGGAATTGAATGAAATTAAACGAATAGCAATGAATTGGCAAAATGTCAAGAAACTGAATTGAGAATGAAAAAACTGAATTCTATGCAATTTTTTTTCGAATTCAAAAATCAGTTATCTAAAATATGAATGCTTTTCAATCCAATTTCATGAATTAAAAAAAAAATTACACTTGAATATATGCAAATCCACGAATGATAAAACCAGAAAAATAAATAAAGTAGAAAATACTGTTGTCAATCATTTTGAAAACAGTTGAATTCAAAAATGAGAAATTTTTACAATTTTAAAACGTAGACAAAAATTGAAGGACAAATGAAGAATTCATAAGCATAGAAATGTATTGAAATGCATTAAATGTCGAATCCATTTTTCATTATTATTGGGATGCTAATAATTTCTTTTTATTCGCTTATTGCCAATCAATCGATCAGTAATAATTTATATATATAATTATTTAAAAAATGCGATTCCATATCGTCTTACGATACAATCACATGAAAGATATCGATAACTTATTAAAAGGAATCTAAGAGATAAATTCTGCGCAAAACTTACTCCCTCTTCCGCCAAAAGTCGTAGTAATATAGAACGACACTTGTAATATTTGATTGAAACTATTGATAAGCACGAGAATTGATTAATTAATTAATGTAAAATTGGAGCACTCCAATCCAAATAATGACTCCGAACTACGAGAAAGGTCGAAAGAGAAGGAATGAACCCGCCCGATTATTCCGACATCTCTGCACAGCACAGTTACTCGACACTATACTGACTCGTAGTCTGGTTATACGAGATTGAGAGTGTATATAGTTTCGCGGAAATACCAATGTAGAGAATGTCGCAAACACACTAATTGTCCGATATCTGTATCGCCTTATTCATAATCATAATTGAAACTTACGAAAAGTAAAAGCAACGACACCATTTTTTTCAATCTCGTGATATTTATTACTGATTTTTTTTATCTTTTCATATCTCGTCTCATCTCATCTTATCATTTGTTGTTATTTTTAATTTATTCATTTTATTTTATTTTTATTTCGAAACAACTGCCTTTTTCCCACCAAATGTAATGCGCAGACGCGGACATAGGTGGGGGCGATTGCTTAAGTCCGTGAAATTTAAAAGTTTCGTACAGTTTTTACATTTTACATTATGGCTTCATTCTACTTGTTTAAAATTGCTAATAATATAACATAATTTATACGCATTATAACTATAATCATATACATTAAAAATTAGACAAGCGACCACAAGATGTTTTTTTTTTTAGATGAGTCTTTCATGACTCCGTTTTTACATTATACCCTTCCTTTATACGACAGGCACGGTTTGTGAAACGAAATAAAATAATTATTTTCTGTCAAATTTTTTAACCGGTTATCATTTTTGCACAGACCGTAGCAGCATCGCTTTGTTGTTCCCTTTTTAATACTTACGTTCTCCATAATTAATAAAATAATGATTTTCGTAAATATTCAACCATTTTCACATGTATTTTTGTGAAAACTGTACGAAAGACTTTCAGATAAGGCTAGGTTGGCTTGCACGTATGCGCACAATTTTTTTCTTACGATGAAAATGTCTATATTGAAGTCAAAGCTAGTCAAAAAATGAATTCAATTATTATGAAGCGGCTCTATATGCACTTAAATATAGTCCAATGCCTTTGAATCCACAAATAATGTTCTTTTGTTTACTTGAATGTTTAATTGAAAGATTAAATTTTTTGTTTTTAATCCATAATGAATGTCTGTAAGTTAAATTTGATAGATTTTAATTCATTTTCATCCAAACGTAATCGTTGGACTTCCTTTTAGATTTAAATGGATTAATTAAGACTTGAATTTGGAAACGTATGCTGTGTGAATGTTTAACAAACATAAGAATGTTTAAAAATAAATATATTTTAAAGAAGTATAGTAGACAATATTATTTTAAAACATTGCAACATAAAAAGTGTAGAATTTAATTTATAAATATTATATTTCTGGATTTAAATACATTAATACTACTTTTTAATAAATTTCTTTAATAAATTTCTCTCCTAGTTTGAATTTATATTTGAATTTATTTATTTTTTCTTTATTTTTTATATAGTTTTTTGTTTACGCTTATATTTTTATCGGTTCATTTTATCGATGAATTTTAATTCTATAAATTAAAACGCTACAAAATTGAATTCTTCTCAATTTATTGAATTATCTAACCCTGTAACGCCGGGATGTGCTGATTTTCGACGTGGGTTTCAAAAAATAATTTTTTTTTTTTTTTTAATTATTGTAAAATGAAGGGATGAAGGGTTAAATCTCAATTTTTTGTCGACATTTTTACCAAGTAATTCCCAAGAGCGTCCTCAAAAATAGTCAGAAATGGATTTTTGGAATTTGCTTAATATTATTCTGCCAATTCTATGAGTTTGAAATCCATGTCGAAAATCAGTACATCTCAGAATTAAACGGTTACAAATAACCCATTCAACTCTTTTTCTCTTTGTCAAAATCTAATATTAATAATAATAATAATTAATAATAAATTTAAAATATTTTGTAGTTTTTTCTTGTTATTTCAGGGTTACATTTATAAACGTCGCAATCTGATTATTACTGTTGACTATTATTTTAAAATTCTCTTTAGTTTCAAGTTTATTTATACATTTTTTAGATTGTTTGATCGTAATATTTTCGACTACATCGATATAAAACCAAAATGGTCTATGGGGTTCTTTAATACTAATTCAACTGTTTCTGAAATTGATATCGTGACATATCGTTAAACTTTAGTTGCACTGGTTACTATTTAGATTGCATTTTGAACTCTTCATTGTACTTCTCTTGTATTCCTTGCCATTTAGACAACGGTGGAATTAGAAAGAGTTCATCGATAGCAAATGTTCCATCAAAAATGCTAAAAAGAATATTTGAATCCTAATTATAATTTTATTTTGAAACATGGGATATAAATAATAACAGACATTTATTAAATTAATATTTAGTAAATCTGAATGATAATCTAACCGACAGCGGCATGCTATTCGGTATGGAACGTGATAAAATTTAATGGTACTATGATTGCGCCGCTTCACAAGTAGCGTCCTATAAACAGTTGTAAATCTAGTTGTGATACACAACAAATAATGAAGGTCAATTTGTTTCTGAATATCTGCGGCTGCTTTTATTTTGTCCTGCATAATGAAGACCGCAGGTAAATTCCGGTGCTGTTGTTATTACACCGTTATAATACACGCACCACACTCGAAGGTATTCCGACACGTCTCACGTTAGATGTTCCCAAATATGGCAATTTTTCGAAAATGTGTCGTTGTGCCGTTGAGGTCTATTTACCATTAATAAATGATTCCTCTTTAACGAAAAATTCTACTACTTCCTCATCCATATTCTTTGTATCCGAATCAAGCTCATCCGTGTCAACATCTGTAGTAAAAGGGTAGAAAATTAAAAGTCATCCAACATGATAGTAGGAAAAACATGTGAAATGTTTTTTAGTGTTTGAATAAAAAACAAAGATACTTACTGCAACGCAATTCAATGCGACGTTTCTTCTGGTTAGTCCAATCTTCGATACGCTGTTTACGGTACTTTTCGAACTCTTTCATCAAGTCACAACGTTTCTCGATCAATTCCTGTAATTAATTTTGAATTAATGTATGTGAAAAATGGAATAACTATTTTAATTAATCTTATTGCGAACCGGAGAGACAATAAGGATTCAAACTATTAAAGCCACAAATGATTAAAATAAGCAAGCCTGTCATCTTCTCGCAACATCATATTACAGCGGTAATAGTTACAAGGCAAAACAAAAATAATAAAAAGTTAATGCTAAACTTGAAAGTAAAACTGAAACATTTGTTATTGGATTACGTACCTTGGAAGCGCGAGTAAGACGAAGGCGATCTTTGCTTTCGAACTGAGACGAATACTTCTTCAGATTCTTCTTGATATCTTTAATCTTTTCTGCAGACAATAGCGTCGGTGGTCGTGGCCGCCAAAGCAATTGGTTAAAGCCATTCAAATTAATCCGTTTAAGGATTCTTCCTTGGAACGTCCATAACCAGTACCCAGTATCGACAGAGGTCTTCCAGGTTGATACTGCGGTCACTACATAACTGAAATAATTTCGTACTAGGTTAGAAACTTAAGTTCATATGCGAGTTCGTACAGTTTTAAAATTTGTGTAAAATATCGTGGGACTATAGAATATTATTTTGTTGTGGTTTTACAAGGTGCGTTTACGTGTCGAAGGAGAGTCCAAGAGAAAAACCCCATCTTTGTAAAACTCTACTTTAATTAAACACAAAATGAATAAATGTTATTACTGATTCTTTTAAATACCATTAGAAATTCTTGTTTGTTTTTATGAAAAGACTTCAATTTTTATATTTTCAATGAAGAATTTTTTAAACGTGAAATAATGCAGAACTGAATTTTGAGTAATTAATTAATGACATTCTTGGAATCGTGTATATTTTAAAAATATTATGCCTATAGAAGTACAGATAAATAATACCTAACCATACTGTAAACAAGAATTATATAATTTGACTACATTTAGCATAAGCTTACATGTTGCCCGTCTTTACTGTTGTAAATTTATGTAGTTATTATGTACATAAAATACCAACTTGAAATTGTGCACGTCAATTTTGACTTTGATTTAATCCATTGTGTATTGCAGTAAAAAGAGAACATGTCATAATTTAGTACTTTCAATGTAGTCAAAGTATAGTATGGTGTAAATTTTGAAACTTAAATTATTTTTTTATTTAATGTTATAACTTATTGCATCGAGTTTGATGGAAATTTGAAAAATTTAATTTCACAATTATGATGCTGGACAAGATACAAATATTAATTCGTATGTGTTTTGTAATATAAGAAATTTAAATAAAGACATACCGGCCAGTTGGATCCCATTCAACATCTGATGTTTGATAATGATCAGTAGAATTCATAATCGTAAATTCTTTAGTGTCAATAAATTCCAGGGCACCAGCCATACTATTAAGCCCAGCGAGAACGATAAACTGACCAGCAGGAGACCAAAACAGATGATTGCACGTTTTCTTCTCAAGTTTCTCTGTAAAGTGAATAAATGCATGACAAATGTTGGAAAACAAAATGTTTAAGTATTAATCGTATAAACTTCAAGTATTATCCTTACTGAGTAGAGTGGGTTTGTGTCCACAACGGACTTCATAGAAACTGACGTTGATGCTCGGAAGTTCTCCATGGATAATAGCAAACTTGGTGCCTATCGGTTCCCATGCAAATGCATGAATGGGTTCCTTCATTTCGACACTATCAACTGGAATTTCTTTTTCTCGCATGTGGAAGATTTCAAAATTGTATGACATTCCCTGTTAAATATTGAAATTTATAATCGAATCGATTATGGAGAAATGAGTACATTGTTATTAGGACTTACTGTGTATTTTTGCTCAATCTTCTCCTTCTTTTTAGCAAAACGATCAACCTTAACACAAAGGTAATCTCCAGACTTTTGCCAGAAGATTTTGCAATCAGCAACATTAAAAAGATTCTTATTACGAATTTCATTACGGCTGTAACAAATAAAAATTATATAAATATGTATATATATATACATATATATATATATATATTCGTTATTTAAATGAATTATATAATATTACATAATTTATTTATCATAATTACCTAGGAATTTCCAAAAGTGTAACTCTGGCTGGTACGTCTTTATCTTCGGGTACCCAATAAGCAAGTACATTATCTGATGGAGACCAGCTAAAGTCCCGAATTCCGACGATCTTAAAGCTTTTCTTGTCTAACAAGCCAAAGGACTAAAATTTAAGACATAATTTATATTAAAATTCTTCTTCAAACTACAATATGAACTAAAAAAATATATATATGAGCCTTACCGGTGTTTCATATACACTAAGAGTATCTTGCCCTGTAATGTAAGCCACGTATTTGTCATCATGAGACCATCGGAAAATTGGCCAAATCGATGGATATTCTGGAATAAATGACCGCTTTTCTTGACCTGTCAAAATGTCCCACATAACAAGTTTCTTTTGGTCGCTGCTACCATCACCTCTTGGAGTATAGGACACTAAATACCGTTCACATGGCGAAAAGTCCAAGCATTCAACACACTTCTGACTAAACCGTGCTTGTTGAGTGAAATTTGGTCCGCCCCACAATGCAACACCAAGTTTATGGAAAGTGCACAAGTAAGTTCCGAGAGGAGACCATTTTACATAAGTTTCAGTCCAACGCTGTAAACAAATTGTCAGTCATATTTTGTCTAATTACGTGTAGAATGATATAGTATTTTTAACACTTACAGAACGCTCCTCCAAAAGGGAAGGTTCTGGAGCTGAATTTGACCAAATTTGTACAGAAACGGAAGATCCATTTCCAACTAAAATACTGAACTGATCATAAGAATCAGGCTCCAATAGATAATTATGAAGATCTTGCGAAGCAGTGTATTTTTGTTTTGCTGGTGGCGACCAATCATTTGAAATATTAGCAAATTTATTAAAGTCTGTGAAAAGATTTACTTTGAATGTATGCTGCTTATCAATTTTATAGTTATTGCCATTTGCTAACGCAGCAGCAGCAGATTGTGGATCTTTGTATTCCAAGAAAATGAACCTGTATTCAAAAAATCATGTTTCAGGGAATTCAATACTTCAAAATTTGCAAAATTATTGACTCAAAACTTACCCCTTTGTTATTCCATTTTCATTTTGCGGGAATTGTTTATTCAATATGGTACCAAATTTGCTATAAATTTTGTGAATAACCGATTGTAATTTTTCCAAACGCTCAGGTTCAACTTGTGGCACGCCATCAACAACAATTACTGACTCAACACCATCTGTTTCTAAAGGTTTCTGCTCCAAAATATCTTCGAGAAGTTCTGCAAATTAACAACTCAATTAGCCATTGTTTTACTGGCCTATAATTAATGAAAATGCTTAAAAATTACAAGGTTATTCTTCAATATTGTTGCTTTTAATCTCCAGTTCGCAAATTGGAGTGTTCTCAAAACGGTAGTGTTAAGAAAGACGAAACAAAAAATAATAGAGAAAATAATAGAGAAAACCTTTTATGATGTTATTAGAAAGTATTTATTTTCGCATTTATACGGCATTGTAGGTTATGGGCAGCTAGACCACGAGTGCCGCGCAAACGCGTCTTTTGACACGTTGGTATCTCAAGTACTATAAACTTACCTTCATCGGGGATATCATCGACAAAATCCTCAGGATCACTGAAATTTGGTTCTTCATCTTCGTTTGATGAATCTTCGTTATTTTTTGATGAATCCTCATTTTGCGGAGCTTTGTCAAGCGAGGTTTTCCGCGCCATTTTGGGAAACTGTAAAGACACAACGGCGTGTCGCGTGCTCTAAAATCGCCTGTGATCGCTATGTAAGCCGCTTGTCCTCAAGACTTTTAATTTTGCCCTGGTGGCCGGCTCGAACACTTAAAGGTACATTTTCATGGAGCGACTCACGCATAGAGTCACACATAGACTCACACATAGAAACAGAATATGCATATGTATACTCTTCGTCACTGATGTATGGACTATGGAGTCTTCGTCACTCAGTTTCCTTCATTATCGAAAGTGGTGCAAAACTTTGCTGGAAGTTAGTGTATATTGTTTAAATTTTTCGCGACGACTGCACGTTTCATTATGTGCATTTTAGTACGAATATTTTTGACGCACAATAAATTTTATGCAACTGCATATCTCTGTTTCATTTACTACTGGGATTTCAATTTTTTTTCTGACAATATGATATATATTTGCAATGATAAATGATAACTATAGGGGCTTCGCCCCTGCGGCCTTCGGCCGCCAACCCTACCAAGGGGCTCTGCCCCCTGCACCCCCGGCAGTCCCGGCACGCTTCGCTCGCAAGATTGTCTTGATTCGGGCCTCAATAAGTCAATATAGTTTGCCTACGGCCGCAGCCGCTCAGTCCATCTTTCGTAAACTTTATAACGTTTTTATAGTTTAGTCTACAATATGAGTTTACCCTGCAAACACAAAATGTAACGGTAATGTAACATTTATATAACTGTTACTTGTTACATAAATGTTACATAGTCGTTATATGTTACTTTTGTGTTTGCTGGGTACTCAACCGCAACCATTCCGTGTTCTTTGTTATGAATATTTTATACAAAGTATATACTAATATACATAATATAATAACTTTAAATTTAATGTTTCTAGATTCCGTGTTATTTGTAATATTCTGAAAACGTCCATTTCCACGACTTCGCCCTCCGCACACTGGCAAAGTAATTGGTGCGCGCAATTTTGTAATTCTTTTAGGGGTTATACAAAATCACCTAATTTTGATTCTACAATCAAAGTCAACAGCCCGGAGTCCTATTTGAATTGAATGTCAATTTGACGCAGTTTGAATGTTTCCCCCTTTCCACTGCCCTGTTTTAAACTTTAAATTTTCGAAACTGCATTCAAAATCAGATATTCTGAAAACTATAAGTTCTGATTACCGACTTTACATAATCGAGATTTTGCATTTTTCAAATGAAATTAAATTGAACGACTCCGAAAACCCCCGAGCAAGTAGTTATTCAGTTCGAATTCAAAGTAAATTTTACGAAATATAATAACTTTTTCCCCCTCCCCCCACCCCCCATTTCGAAATTTTGCATTTCTGATATTGAATTTGAATTAAGCGACCCCGAAAACCCCCAAGTAACCAGTTTTGATCAAATTCAAAGTAAATTTTACGTAATAATAACTTTTACCCCCTCCCCCCACCACATTTCGAAATTTTGCATTTTTGATAATGAATTTGAATGCGACTCCGAAAACCCCCGAGTAACCAGTTTCAATCAAATTCAAAATAAATTTTACGAAATAATAACTTTTACCCCCTCCTCCCACCACATTTTGAAATTTTGCAGTTTTGATAATGAATTTTCAGCGACCCCGAAAACCCCCGAGTAACCCATTCCGATCAAATTCAAAGTAATCAAATGCGCTTTAGTTCGTGAGATAACATTGCAAATGATTATATGAGTTGGGTTTTAGTTCCGTACGCCGCCATTTTGTTTGCGAAACCACTGTAATGACAACCATTG
>JAPYZR010003125.1:0-14963 GCA_030522945.1 Trichopria nigra
TGCGGGAATAATTGAGTTTCGCACTAGTGCGGGAATGTAGTATTTTGCGCACGCAAATGAGTGTGCAAAATCGAATTTTGCGCATAGAATTAGGAAAAATTATTTTTCGGTTATTCTTATTTATTTAAACATCTTACAGAATATCTTTAGTTATTCATATATTTTATTTTTTACAGTGGTGTCGATATTTGATTATATTTTTCAAAAAAAAAAAAAAAAAAATGTTTTACAAACTCACAGTTTCCAGGTAAGATGTCTATAATAATTTCTAAAAATTTTTTTTTTCTTCAATGAAAAGTCTTTTGGAAAGAAAAAAATATCTTTGAATGTTTTTTATTTATTATAGTTATTGTTTTTTTTTACTATTTATTTTCTTGGACTACGATATTAATATATTTGTTTTATTTTTTTTGTATTACACTTTTGTTATATAGAATAAAATTTTCTGAAGAGGACTGCAATAGATCGTCGAAACGTTAGAAAAGTTTTTTATTATTTGTCTATACTCCGGTTAATAAGAAACATTATGAGGAAAGTTATTTCACTTAAGAAAAAACGGAGAAGAAATTTTTTTATCATTGAATGTTTCATTATACATTTAGTATAGAATAAATGATATTTACATCTTGAATATTTATATAATATATATATCATACAAATTGTCAATATATCATAATATATATATAAATACGCATATTCCAAATTTCTAAATAGTAAATACCGTAAATAATGAAATAATAATAATTACTGTATTATGTATAACGTTGTTGTATTATAAAATAATGTGTACATAATAACGTTATTACTGTGCTGTATTATCATGTATACATATATAATAACTTTGTCATAATTTATCATCAACTCTTTCCATTTTTAATTTCCATTTCACTTCGAATTGTGCGTACATGGTTCAAACAATTTTTATTTAAAAATTGCGCATTAAATCACGTGTCAATAACCCCATACCATCGTTTCATGACTTAAAAAATAAACTCTTTAAAAGTCGCCATTTTTAATTTTCTGATACTATAACATCACCATTCTGTTAATGCAAACTTAAAAATATTATACGAAATATTTTCGTGAGTACAATACAAATGTCTTCCTAAACTGTTTATACGTGCTTTTAAAGCAAAGAATATAAAAAGACGTCCTATACAAAAGCTTTCATGTCGATTCATTGAATGAAGAATTACCCGGAAATAATGCCTGCCTTTTCTATCCATTGACTGGACTAACTCGATTGTTTTCAGCACTCGTTCTTGCCTTGTACTATATACACAGTCATCACTCGAAAATCCCGAGCATCCCCTTGATGGATAATACACTTCATTTGTTTTTTTAAATTAATATCAAATCTCACCACGTATCAAATCTTTTTAAAATTTGTACATAAAAATCAATAAGCATTTTTACTAAAAAAAAAAAAAAAAATTATTTTTTATTACTGTAATTTTTCACACAAATATTGTCTTTATCTTCCTAATCTGATAACGTGGGCCAATAAATTTATGTGTATATCCATATTCATACACATAGATAATGCTGTATGTGAAGCATATATACCAGAACTACCTTCATATGCATATATTTGATAAACTAATTAGACCTTTGTGTGTCATATTTCACAAGAAACAACACCGTATTGAACATTTGCGGTTGAAGGGTATGCGCGGCCAATGAAGGTCTCCTTTCCTCTGGTGTACACGTTTAATGCCCCATTTTACGGATTAAACTATTTTGATGTGCTAATCTTCTTCCTCATTCTGACAATACATTATTGAATTATAATTAGCACGGCCGCGAATGCAATATCATTCTTCTTGATTTTCATATGTAACTACATATGTATATGTATATAATAGATGTTCATCGTTTAATTGTGTGTATTTTTTTGATATCAGCCGAAAAATCATTGACAAAATTATTTTATTACCTTTTCTGGCATTTAATTCAATTTTTGTAACTTGACCATTATTTAAATTCGCATCAAATTGATTGCTTGCTTTTCTTACATTAAATGCTAAAGCGATTTAAAAAATTGTATTTAGGCTTAAAATTTAGCAAACTTCATCTAGTTTTCAGAACAGTTGGATTGGTTTTGTAATTCAATGGCGCCGAGAGTCAGGTAAAACAAAGATGAACAAATTACAATTTGAACAAAAATAATTATGAAAATGTCGATTTGAAATATTCCCCTTTGGACTTGAAATCCACGTTTTTATAGGGACTTTGACGAAGCATACGTCACATTGCGAAATTGAAAATGGTGGATCCAATATGGCGGCAGCATATCAACGATTGTGCTCCCTGCTACTAAATTTTCTGAAATTCCCTTGGTAATTGATATTCGGGGGTTGATTTTCGAGATGGCTGATTATGCTTACGAATTCAGAATATCAGAATCCAAAATGGCGGATCCAATATGGCGGCTGTATATCCGTAATTAGATGACTTTTCGAAATTGCTGAATACCTGAAAAACGACGTGAGTTATACGAAATCTTTTTTTTTATTCATTATTCAAACAAAAAAAGAAAAATAATTTTAAAAAATCATTACACGAAATACAAAATACACGCACATATTTCAGAATTTGTTTCGCTTCGAACGCTTAAAAATGTGGACTCTCGATATATACAAAATATGCGATATATAGGAGCATGTTATATGCGAGCATATTCTTTCACGAGCACGGCTCAAAAGTACATGCATTAAAAAAAGAAGCGTCAAAGGGTAGAAAACGAGAATTTTTTGTACTCTGACAAAATTTCCCTGCGGTATACTTTAAATGTTAATCTACACGTTGAGTATGTAAAGAGATATAATTGTAAGCATGAAATAATTGCAAAATATGACTTCTATTACATCTTAAATTAAGTATTTTATGCAGATCCTAATCAATCACTTGATAATATAGGTTGTAAATAAGTATATTTTTGTTAAATAAAAAAAGTTTTGTCGATGAGGAAACAATCAAGACTTTTACAACGAGGATTGGCGAAAAATGTGCATTTTTAACAATGAGTGTAAACGCAATAATACTATGAATATATTTTGTTGTTAGGGATTTGAAGTCTTGAATTTTAACATTAATTAATTATAAACTATTCCTTGGGACAAATCGAAACGTACAAAGGATGTACGGGGCCCAGGTCACACTTCAAATGACGTTGAAGTGTATATATATAACTGTAATATATGACTAGGAAATGGAACACTCTGTATGTACTTCGGTGCATAATTTGATTTTTACATGGGTTGTGAACTGTAGTAGTAATAATTTCAAAATCTGGACATTTTGGAAAAACGTATAGATCTTTTTATTTTTTTTTTTTTTTAGCTTAGGAATTGAAGCTAGACTCTCTTGAAAGGGGGTCCTAAGAAGAGCTAGAAAGTAACATATTGATAATTACATTTCAAAATTTTACAGAATATAAATACGATTTCTAAAGAAACACCGCAGTGACATCGGTTGGAAATAATCGGTGAGAAATTTCGAAAATGAAGAAAAATAAAATTTATAGATTATGTTTTATATTTGAGAAATTTCTTGTTTTATTTTCTACCTCTATTTCTGATATTTTTTTGAGGAATTATATGTATATTGTGCGAAACTACAGTACCAGAACAAACATTTTGAAAAAAGTTACAAAAAATGTTAAATTTACGCTTCTTTTATTCGCTGGTAGGTTATTGTGGTAACTGATCTACTTTTGATTTCCATCAAGGCCATAAATTACCTTCCAAAGTAAATAAAAATGTAACTGTAGCAGGACGTATAGTATATCATGCCATGAATATAATGAGATAATAATGACTTAATATTGTTTTTTTTTTTAATATTTAAAGCAAAATGATCGAGCTCTTAGTGATTTTATAATATATTTTTTAATAATGATAAGTTATACATAACTGGTTATAAGATGTTAACTTTAACTATTTAACTTGTTATAGTTATAAACTGTAAACATGTCTGCTACATAATTAAGAAAGAAATTAGAAATTCACAAAATGAAACGATACGTTGAAAGTTCTTTACTTACCAGTTATTAGTGCCGTGTTATAATAATTTCGTTTTTGTTAAAAAAACTGACCAAAATATAACTATATACTTTTATATGCGTTCAACTTATATTTATAACTTTTACTTTATACATTTTTCATACGTAGATTTTATATGCCAACGATTTATATTTTATCGTATGTGGGTGCGTGTGTGTGCGTGTATGTACGTTTGAGGTTTGAACACACTACATATAATTGAAAACAATTATCTTCACTAAAAAGGATAGCATGCCTCACAACATCATATATGTATAACCCCGAGACTGAGTTGAATAAAAATCATGTGTATAGGGAAAAAGAACACATTTACGCACAAAAAAGAACGTTTCAGGAACATTCAAATTGTTGGAAAGTGACTATGTTCTTAATTGGCATTTATTTCTAACTGGAACATTGAAACCTATGAAAATAATTCTTTTTTTTAACTCCGATTAAAATTGATATATATATATACGTATGTATTCTGTATTCTCTATTGTTTTGACGTCAACTCTCTTGCGTTTTATTCATTTCTGTTATTTAAGATATATATATGTAGTTTACTATTGCTTTGTTTATATCAACAATATTCCGTCCCTTTTTTGTTTGCAAAAATTGTCAAATATCTGTCACATATTCATTGTATAAAATTGAATGAAATAGTCAAATCTATTTTGCAACGAGCATTGGAACGATATGATTTTTGCACACATTGAAGCTCGTACACGAATTTATATATATATTCTTTCGAATGTGGTATTGTACCGAATAGTAATTAATAGAACGGTGAAAAATGGTCAAACTTTCTTTTTATTCCATTCAATCATGAAACGAATAGATCGTTATTGTGACATCCAATAAACCAGAATTTTCAAAAAGTCTAACTTTCATGTTTTTTTCCGATATAAAGCCGCAGGAACCAAGGAATTTCGAATTTGATGTTATGTTTCATATCTATCTTTGTATGTAAATCGCGTCATTAAGAAGAAACTAATGCTGCTCGGTCGGTAACATTAATTCCTAACCTAAAATATATAAATTAAACAGAAACTATATAGATAGATTTTCAGCAAAATCAGCGAAACGCTTTAGAAACGTTTTATGAACATCGTAGACATGAAACGTTATCAAAACGTTTCTGAAACGTTTCAAACACGTTACAGACATTTGGTGCCGATTGGATTCAGAATTATAATCCGCAAGAATAAAATTGAAATTACGCTTTTATTCCATCTCAATTGCGAACAGATTTTGCTGAAATTTAACGTACATCCATGAAAAATGCATTAAAGCGCCCTCTAGAATAGGTTTGGACCTGAGAATATCGCCTAGTTTCCGTTTAACATGAGTATTATAGGTTATGAATTGACGTTATCGACAGAATCGCTTTTGCATAAAGACTAAAACTGGGAATTATGACGCATAAACGGTCTGTTTTTCCGTGTTACAATTAAACAACCTTCAAAACTAACTTATCGGAATATAGTCAACCCGAGGTAAAAAGTTCGACGGAATGAGTACAAAAAGTACTCATAAAGTCTTCACATACGTCTACTTCACAGCTAATTTTTTTTTTAACACATCATTAGAAGCACTTTTTAAGCTCGTATAAAAATATCCGAAGTCGACGTATATGGGAGGACATAAAGACTTCATTTTGTACTCATTCTCTGGAATGTTTGACCTCTGTTGATTGGCTGACCGAGCCAGCGAGATCATACGTTACCGCCTATTTTTCGGATTTATTCTTGTTCCGGTGCACGTCGAAATGGAGGTCTTAATCCCATTTTAACTGGAAAAATCCACGAGATGTGAATTTATGTTTATAATTTGCATGGCGTATTGTCCTGGGAGAGACACGGTGATATTGCATAGATAATAGGTCTTGCTGTTTTGCTCGTGTACCATATTTGTAAGACAAAGATGGGCTGAGTTTCAATCGAATTCAATTTGCATCGTGATTATTAATTTCAGCCTAAATCTGACTAGTGTTTATGTCTAATTCACCTAATGTAATCGAAAGCTACGCGTAAATGCTGAATCTGTGTTTGTTTTAAAGAATATTTGTACCAAATATACACGTATCATAATATCATCATATATATATCAAATTTTTTATCATTGTCAAATGAGCATTAAAAATGTAAATGCGAATTAATTTTGTTGAATATGGTATGGATTTAAATGACGTATTTTCCACTCTGAATGATTTCTAACTTCAGCTCATAAGGAAAATATGACCGGAAATATGTCACTTGGTAAAACGTCCAAATAAATTTTCCATCGTGTATTTTTGGGTCTTCCCTTCAACTAAGGATGAATTACATTGTCAAAAAATTGTTAAAAGTAAGATGAGACTTTTGAATGATGCTAAATAATGCATTGCAATTTGACACATTTCAGATTTTGCGTCGATAAACTTTGTCATCTTTCTAAATTTGCAATCGGATGACTTCGCCAAGTATTTGGAGCGTTCCTCTTTAACGGACCAGCTACACTGAAAGTTCAAAAAAAAATTGATTTTTCGTATAAATCGTTAGCTTAGTGTCTCTATAGAAGAGTAACCTTTCAGTTCCGCGAAAGTATACCGGATATTTTAGATTTTACAGCAGTTTGAATAGGGTCATGCACGTAGAGCGACTTATATTACTAATGAAAACTTTAAATGCGCTTTTCTCGAAATAGTGTTTTTAAAGTGGAACGCCAAAGTATATCGCCCCTAATCGCCGGATTTCCTTTCATTCTCTTTTTCAAATTAAAGGGCTACATTTTAAAGAAATGGGTATGGATTACCCGATGGAAGAATGCATCATAAATAGTCGTGCACTTGATCCTGACTTGTATCCTGAATTTTCAGCGGGAAACGAGCACTTTTTCGATTCGTTTACATTTTATGAATTATTAATATTGTCTAACATCCGTATATTCCTCTTGTTATTTAAAATGCAAATTGAGAAATCGATACTGTGTTCCTTTTTGCTCCCGATTCAATAAATAAGCAAATTGTATTTCGCTGCGGAGCGGCCCTGCGCGAGAAAAGCGCCTTCTCTATTTCTCTTTAGACGCCGACATTTTGTTTCATTTACCATTCTACGTGAGTAATAACTATGACCGTAAAATATGCAATTCTATAGTAGATATGACGATCAATCTGTACTCTATGGAAATGTTAACGTATATATAGAATTCAATGAGCGACATAGGTCATAAAGTAATGAAATAGAGAGTATATCATATACATTTGTATCACATATATATGTATATATATCATATAGTATACTATATATTATATATATATATATATTATATAGTATAGAATCATAATATAATAAGTAATGTATAATAAGAGAGGAAGCACAGTAGTTGAACCAATTTGCGGTCAGACGATAAACAATCGATTGTTTATTGACATTTAATCGAAGTTTATTACTGTTTTTACAATGTTCAACTATTTCAGGAGGAAATTATAATAAAATATAGATGACATTGATAATAAAGTACTTCATGGTTTAAAAAAAACTAAAAATATTTGATGTAACTAATTTATCATTTGTGGCTGAGTAATAAGTCTTTTTTAGCCAAGTCATCTTTCCGATCGAGTTATTCGCGTTTTATTCCTTTTAAGAATTTTACCGTAGAGATAATTTTTATTTCATTTTTGTTTGATTAAACACTGAAAAAAATGGATGGCGCTGACAGCTAATTTTTCATTGATGTAGTACCAATTATAGTAATTAATCAAACGCATTTAGGAGTAAAAATAAGTCAAGAATACAAGACTTGAGTTAGAGAACAGATAATATATATTTGATTAATCGATAATAAACTTAATAACACTTGGATAATAATACCTAAATAATACTTGAACGTCTAATGTACGGCCACATTTGGTCTTATCGGACATCCGTTGGACAACCATATTTTGTCCAGCGTACATCTAATTTTCATTCAATATTCATCCCGTTGAAAATCCAATGTACGTCCATGGTCCATGGTCCAATAATGGACAATTTTTGGACCAACAGTCGACATCGAAGGAACGAATTTTGGATAAAAGTAAAGGACATATCTTAGGATGAATTTTGGATGGACCCATACTTTCTCCTCCCTTCCATTTTCATTATAAATATACACCAGAACGTTTTTTTTACAACGGTAATAAAACAAAATAAAATTAAAATTACATTTTTATCATAGTCGTTTCTTCATGTCATTTTTTATGATTGGTTTATATCATTATTGAAGACTGTATTTTGCGTACAAGGATAATTGTATATATTTGTTTGTGGTTTTAGAATAACATGACCTTGAAGATTATTTGAAAGACTTAATTTATTTTTTTTTAATGGAAACCCCCTTTTCCGACATCAGCAATCGAAATATAGTTGGGAATTTCACGTTCAAATATGCCCTAAGTCGTAGGTCCGACATTAACCAAAGATAACTGCAAGGTCAGTTTAAGGTCATTTAAACTTGTCATCTGTATCTCTGATTATAAACGTTTTTTTTTTTCAGAAATTTTGCATCGACAAATGTTATTCGTGGATTCGTAGTTTCATTGGGCAGTATCCTTGACCTTGACCATACATTTAGTCAAGGTCATTTGAAAGTCAACTTAATTTCTCAAACATTACGTCCGACGATTTCACAGGTCATTCACGCACAATTGTAGTGGCCTTGACCTTGACCACGACCTTGACCTCGACCTTGAATAGTTTAACGAAATCCAGTTGAGATCAATAACGATAATCAGAGATACCATAATAATAAATGTTTAAAATGGGGGGATTTCCATTAAAAATAAAAAAGAAAAAAAATAATAAAGTGGAGCTTCAAATAGTCAAAATGTCAAGGTCAAACTTGAGGTTACCGTTAGATTTCGTGTTCAAAATGGTACCTGTACTTTTGTGATACCATATATATATATATATAGTATAGATGGTGAAATCGCTTTAGTATAATTATACCAGCGAATCAATTGCTTCAAACATCCTATACCTACAAGTCAATGATACGATCAATCTGATGATCATGCAGGCGATCACATATAGGGTGCTGATCCATGGTATGGTGAGGTTCTTGTTAACGTCAGCAGGTGAGGGGTAAGTGCATGTTAACAAGGAAGATGCTAATTCGGCAGAAATTCGTGGCAACTTCTTAATCAAATCAATAATGAAGGTGTAGATGTTACTTAAAGTAAGAGGACAGCGAGCGATGCATCCGGTCAACGGTCAGAGAACGATTAATGTACCAGCTGTTCTATACTATATATACGTGCCTGGCGAGTGCGCGGAGCGTGTACGGCTAATCTGTATTAGCCCTGCACCGGACGCTAATCGAGATCCAAGCAATTAATTTCAGCATGCACTACGGGCACGCAGGAACTGGTGATATGTACACGAACTCCGAGGGCCACGAATGTGTCTCATGCTCGAATATTTTATGCGAAATTATATTTCATGTAATCGTACGTTATCGAATTATGCATAGCTGTGTAAACGAAGGTGGCAACCAGATGGGTCTTGTAGAAGGGTGTCACATATAAAAATGACGCTTTATATTCAAATTTGAATCATTTCTTCTTGATTTTTTCATTATTCAAAAATGGCCTTCGATACTTCGATACGATTACTTCGATAGATGCAATTTTTCAAAATTCAAAATGTCGGATTCAGAATGGCTGAATTAAAGAAATTTTGTTTTTTTTTCTCGTTGCGAAACTTATAAGTGGATTCATGAAATTCAAGATGGAGTCTAATATTTTTAAATGAATATTATTCAATTCAATTAAATGAATAGTCTTCGATATATTATATTACGCCCATAAACGACCGACCTTGAGATCGCCTTCGACTCCGGAGTCAGTTTTTCGAAAATTAAAAATGGCGGACTTAACGTGGCGTATCAAAAAATCAAGGAAATTAGTTAGCCACATTTTTAAACTTGAGGATCGCTAGTCAAAAAATCTGATGTCAATTAATGTAATTCAAGATAGCGGGTCCAATATTTCCCGATGAATATTATTAGAGGAATGGAATGGAATAGATACTTTCTCCTGAATTTTTTCGTATCGCTTCCAAATACGAAACCGGAGTCAATTTGTCCGAAATTCAAGATGGCGAACTCAATAGGGCTGCCCAATATAATTATTGTCATTTTTCATTTAACTCTACCACGATATTAAATCTTTCGATAAAAGAACAATTGGTGCATGTTTATGAACAAAATGACAGGCAAATTGATCGTGAATGAAGGAGAGAGAGAGAGAGAGAGGGATAGAAAATATATGGAAAAGCCCACATGAAACGTACTATATGTATACTTAGCGAGAGTTTGGTGCGCCGCGCTTCGAGAAACTTTACAGACGCCAAGGAAATATTTGTCGCACCTGCGAATGACTATATGCGCACAATGTATGATTCACGATATTACATTCGGGCTACAATAAACTTGTAGCACAGGTATACCGTATATAAGTGGTAGTGAGTAGTAAATTTGTGCAAAGCGTTCCATAGAAATATATATATATATTACGAGAAAATACTAAGAAAACGCTGAAGTCCGAATTCATAAAGTTGAAAGAAGACTTCCTTTTATTGTTTGCGATATTACTCGAAGCACCGAATCCGGGTGACCGTCTACTTGTTTTAACATCTAGTCGCTCCCGAGCAAAGTGTATACCGTATACGCAATCTTATATGCAATCTTACTTGTCGCAACTTTCTGAATTTCAGGTCAAATGCATCAACTCATTTCACAAAAGCATAATAACAGATTACGAAACTAGTGCGACAAAGTGATCCCCGCGACGGGCGATTTTTTCTTCAGATTATTTGCGAGTAGTGCGAATTTAAATACTTGGGATCCTGGACAGAAAAATCGAACTTTCTTCGTCAGCCTCTCATGTACGTATAAAAATGAAATCATATAAGACCTCCATTTTTTAATTCATTGATTAACTTCATAACTGTAGAGATTCCGAATATTCCTTCGTGCAATTTTACACGACAAACTAATTTTTATTGATACTTTGATCCGCCATTTTGGATTTCGGAAAAATCGATTGAAGTTTCATAATTAAGAACGATTTGATGGTCTCCCGCAGTCCATGTGTGTAATATTTTTTTCTTCTTCATCGTCTCTTAATAATATTCGTGATAAAATATTGGACCCGCCATCTTGAATTTCAGTGATTGATTTCGTATTCGTAATTAGTAAATGTTTTTTTCTTTAATCTGCGACATTGAGTTCGTCATTTTGAATTTTAGAAAAAAAAAACTGACTTCGGATTTGTATTCGAAAGCGATATGGAATTTAAGAAGCCCGTGACTACAGTGAAATTATTTAAAATCTATTTCATCCCATTCCTAACAATATTCATAAAACGATATTGGACCCACCATCTTGAATTTCAATAATTGACTTCGGATCCATGACTACTAACTCGAACAACCCCCAATGGAAAAAATTCACACGAAAAAAATATAGTTAGCGGTAAATTGATTTTTGTTGTTTTTTTTGATCCGCCATATTGAATTCGCCATTTTGAATTTTGGAAAAATCAGCTCAGGTTTTGTAGTCAGAAACGATTTGCAGGGTTCGTTTATCTCTTATATAATTTATTATGAAAATGTATACGTCCATTTTGAATTGTATTAAATAATTTCAGATTCATACGTAAATATTCTGAAATTTCTGCATTCGTAGAATAATAATACTTCACTTTCCCCGCTAGTTAAAATGTCAAAAATCATCAATAAATATCATCTTTTTTTAAAATGACTATTATTGTATGTTATCGATTATTATTAAACTAATCATTTGAGCCGATAAACTAAGGGACTATTGTTCCCCGTTCGCTCCGTTCGCTCGGTGACGAGATTCGACACGATTAAAGCTGGTTGTGCACGAACGTTCATCATAAGCATAAGCAAAACCCCGTGATTTAGCGGAATTATATTATTTAAAAAGGCGAAACCTCCTTCGCACAGAATACGTAAGCGCGCGCGTTAAGGCTTGCCTTGTATAATTATGAATTGTTCGTCTCATATTGTGCACGTGCTCATTACGAAAAATGAATACTAATAATTGGCATCCAGTAAAGAAATTACGTTTTTTTGGTCTTTCCTTTAAATTCGTTGGGAATGACTATCAAGGATGAAGGTAGTAGCCTTTGGCTTGGGTAACGAGCTACAAGATGGCATCACTCACTTAATTTTACAAGATGTTCATTCCCACTTCCCTGGATGTCCCTGCGTATTTAAGAGGTGCTGTCTTAATGAGGTCCTACCGGGGCGGGAAATATTCAGTTCGCTGCCAAAGCGATCGGATAATTGCTTCGCGCACTTCCAATATATAGACAGATTATCCTTTGCATCTCTCTCTCTCTCTTTCTCTCTCAACCAGAGCAATTACTTATGCACGCCCCGTTAGAGAAGTCTAATACCTTCTGGAGATTGAGCGCTTGAATTAAACCGTGCTCATAAATGTCCCGTTCCATTATACGATTCCGGACTTCAAGGAGGGTTGGTCATTTAGGAAAGTTTTTGGATGTAGAGCCGCAGACCGACGGTATGAAATGACCAATGGTCAATCACGACATTCTATTTTAGCTTTTCAAAATTCCGTTTGGTTTTTGTCATTGCGTCATTCGACATTGAAGCTGCAGCATTCTCGATGTAACGGTGTAAGATTGGCATTTACCAGAGGCCCTTAATCGAAACAATAGTACGGGAAACAGCACACGATTATTACTCAACCTACCGTCGATCTAGCTTGCCACCAGTCATGAATTACCAACGCCTCCGGGCCTATATAGCGCAGGTATAGACCCCTATCTGTTCATTCCGGAAGGGCTGTTAATGCACAACTGTGCTCCACTCATTCTTCCGACTAATAGACCGTATGTCGAAGGGATAATTCCATCAAACAACCCATCCCATGTATACCCGCAGACATCGTATGTTTCTGTAGAATAATGTCTCTAATGTATATATACTTGCCGTTAAGCATAAAAGACGCGTCATGTAAATTGGCTTGGAATTCTTAACTTGCTCGACCATTTGCGTCGAGACCAAAGGTTCCGGATGACGACATGCACAATTCAGAGCTGAAAGCACTGCGGCGACGTCATTACGTCATAAGTTAATCTGCACCAGGAATAAGGCTGCTGCCGCCTCCATAGTGATGATATCCGTTCACTGACGTTGCCCGCTATAGTATACATGTCCTATTGATATTGGCCTGATGTATATCTAAAGTGCACTTTCCTTATTAGGTAGTGGCTCGTCGGGTATTCAGTGCTTCCAACATGTAAGCAGGGAAATCGAGAATGCCAAAAAGCATTAGGGATTCCTCCCTAATCCCCTCTATGAAGCTAGCTTTAGGCGCGAGGCCGTAGCATTATGAATGAACAACTCAAGCAAACATCTTCCCACGATCTTATTAAATCGTGTACATGTGAATGTTCGTTTCGTATTCAAATCGTGTTTCGTTCCGCGTAATTTATTTTGAAAGTCCTGTCACATTTTTAGGTTATACTGAACTATTTTAGGCAATGGAATGAATTTGAAGAAATTGGTGAAATATGGTTTTTACGTGTTTGATGTAAAGGAGCAGATGTATGATGTCTAAATATCTTGGAGTGACATTTCACTCTTTGTGGAGCGTAAACTCTTCGATTCACTTGAAAATAGAGCGAAATTTCATAACAGAAAGTGCGAAATTTCACGAAATTGAACGAATGACGTTGATGATTTTTGAGTAATGACAATGAAGCAATAAAGTCCTATCTATTTTTTGTTTCATGTTTTGTTTCCAATGTTTTTAACATTCATGCTGCACAACTTTCGTGAAGTAGTTCTTAGAAATTACAACTTTACAAAGAGTGAAAGTCCACTCCTTAAGTATGAAAATTCACTCTTTTGAAGAATGGCTGAATTTGCGCTCTTTCCGTAATGAAATTTCAATCAAAGAAATTTACATATATACAATTCACTAATTTTTTTTAATGAAATTTTACCTTACAAGGAGTAAAATGTGAGTCACTCTTCAAAAGAGTCAATTTTCACTCTTATTCAAGAATAACATTTCGCAATATTTTGGATTGGGTCGGAGAATGTAGAACTCTGCAAAAAGTGACATGTCACGCCTTAAGAGTAAATTTCACTCGATAAATATTGAAAATTGATTGAGTAGTTTTTCACTCTTTATAAGAGTGATATTTCATGCATTCTGGAGGGAAATTTCTCTTTATTTAGGAGGGATTCGGAGAATTTACACTGCAGAAAGTGTGAAATGTCACTCCAGCATTCTGAAGGACGGCTCGACTTTTATCATTTCTGGAGTGAAATTTCACTCTAAGAAATTTCACGAGTGACGTACATGACTTTTAAGTTATGACAATGAAGCATTAAAGATCTATTTTTTTTTGCAGTGATATAAATCATCTAGTTTTCCTGTGTTCATGATGTGGAGCTCTACTCTAATTTTCTTAGAGTGAAATTCCACTCCATAATATATGAAAATTGAGCTACTCTTCAAAAGAATGAATTTTATATTATTTTGGAGTGAGTCGATGAGTTTACACTCTACAAGGAGTGAAATGTCATCTCTCAATTTTCACTCTTTGTTGACTTAAATTTCACTCCAAATAGAGTGAAAATTTACTCGCTCGGTAAAATAGTAATTCTTCACTCTTTCAGAATTATATTTTACATTTTCTGGAGTTTATGTCGCAATTTATGGGATGAACTTTTATCCTATATATTGGAGTAAAAGGCGAAAGATTTATGCGTGTTTTGAAGGGAAACCAGAGTTGATCAAAAACGCTAAAAACATTACTCAATAAAGTCACTAAAGAACTAAAAACCTACATTAGTGAAGAAAAAAACAACGCAGTGCAAAATTACTTATCAA
>JAPYZR010003126.1:0-14960 GCA_030522945.1 Trichopria nigra
TTTTTTTTTTTTTTTTTTTTTTTTTTTTTTTTTTTTTTTTTTTTTTTTTTTAATTTAAAGTACTTCTGAAATAGCCACCCGCCGTTAGCAATGGCTACATTGAGGAAAAGATACGATATGTGACATGTAAAGGAATACGTAAATGTGAATATATAAACAAATGGATGAATCTGAATAAGAAAGAAAGGAATATGTGCTGGACTTTTGATTTTATCAATTTTCAATTTTGCAATGCTTTTCCTATATATATATATATATATATATATTGTTCTCGCTGTTTACTCTTTTAATCCATTTAGATCCAATGATTTATCAAAATTCATATTTTCATTGCGTAAAGTGAATCATTTGCAACCTAAAATAACAGAACGAATCGAGTTTATATGCAAAAATAATTTATTACCACATTATGATCAACATTTTCAGTATTCCCCGTTTCGAAGACGTTGTAAGTTCAATCATTATTATTTTCACGATTTACTTTCATCTATTCGATTCTTATTCATTCACGATAAAAGAGAAATCTTTTTTGATCCATTTATTTACGACCATTGTCATTTATTTCATAAAATATAAAATCTCATCGTATTCTTTTCTTCTTTCCACAATGCCGGAATGTTTTGAATTTCTTTGAGTTTTTCCGTAAATAGCATGGCTCTGACATATCTCATCTCTCTCTCTCTCTCTCTCTCTCTCTCTCTGTCTTTCTCTCTCGTATCGTAATCGTACCAAGTCACAAACAATATTCTAGAAGTGAAAATATCTTTACTTTTAAATGTGATGAAACTTTTCCTTTTTTATTTATTTTTTTTTTCTTTCGCTCGTTGCACTAGAAAACTCAAAAATGAATGATACAATCGATAATGATCACATTATTATTTGATATATAATTATTTGGTATACAAAAATATTAAATTCGAATAAATTAGCTGGCAGTGAATTGAAAAGAGAGATATTAAAAGAAAAATTAAATATGTTTTAATAAATGTGTTTTAATACAACATGAAAAAAAAATGTGAAACTTTTCATCACCATGTACGAGTACTTTTCTCTGGTCGATTTTTCATATTCATATTTTGCATTTACATCAAGCGTGGGTCTAAATGGGCTAATCGAATTAACAAATTAATATCTGAATTTGCACTTAACTACTAGTAAATTAGACAAAATACTGTAGTTTTTGTCGCATGCGTTTTCCACAATTATTTCGTTTCATTTTATAACTGGTTTCAAACTGATGATTACCAATCACATTCTATTAATCCCTTTTTCTAATCGATTTCAGAAACTAGTAGTATTATATAAGTTGACTTTATCGTATTGAAATATATAATCAGTAATATGATTTTTCGAATATTTAATAAAATCTTGCATATTGACGAATAACCCGTAAAAATTGTCTTGAAAATGTCAACATAATTTCAAACTTGAACTTTCAAAGGTTCAGTCCCTATACATTATTTGATTAATATTTCGAAAGGAATGTTGATTAAAAATACGTTCATTGCATACTAATTCGTTAAAATTGTATCATGTGTATATTAGTTTTCTTCTCTTCATCGACTTTATTAACTATTGGATGTTTTATTAAGTAATTAGTGATAATTACGCATTGAGGCATTTCGATTAATAATTTTGAATTGAAATAATTTTATTAATACAAAAATATATATCGTTTTAATATTAAATCAAAATATTCTGTCGACATATAACTATAATTTTACTATACTTGTCATAATAACTTTTTAAGGAACAATAATTCCACTCTTTCGAATTTCAGTAGTTCCTACGAAAACTGATTTTATGTAATTTGATGATATTTCATGGCAGGGTGTATACATTTATGTTGTTGTGTACAAACTGAAGGTGTAACTGATAATTATGTCTTCCTTTTTTATATCGATTGAAAATGTTAATAAAATCTTGCAATACGTTGCCACATCTAATTATTTACTTAATGGATTAATCAAACGGGATATTTATTATTATTTAAACATTAATTATAACAAATTTTACACTCACGGCTTTTCCTTGTATATTAAAGTTATAAATATATTTTCTGATTTATGATCAATCAAATTTTGTGAAAAATCAATGTTATTTCTCGTGCTTGACTTATTCAGTAGGGTAAGAACTAACTTTAAAATATGAATATTTAAAAATATATTCGAAGCGATCAATTTTATAAAATCTGTTTTTCAATGTGGGACAAATAATTGAATAATTCGGCAAAATTTATTTTTCACCTATACTTTAACGGGATATGTCGTGTTAGAAGCTTAATTGAATGGAGAGGAAATTTTAGACACGGATGTTCTCCGAAACTTGAAATACGGGTACTTTAGACGCAATTAATCGGAAGTAGGTAATAAGATTGAATTTCATTCTTCCGATGAGGTCTGGTTCTGCAAGTGCACCGAGGTGAAACGGAAGTTTAGGTGTCTAGCGGTTAATCCACTTTACCCACTGCGCATGTAATAATCATAAAGCATTCAACATCTATATGATTTTCAGCGATAAATCTATAGTTGATGCACACTACACTATATATGTTCATTGGTCGTACTAGTTCTCTTGCAGTGTAGATTATTATTTTTATAATTATCTATTATTTTAATAATACATGGACGTAGGTATTTTTTTTTACATTAAGTAGAAATGGTTTTTTCAAAACTATATATATATATATATATAAGAATTAAACGAATACAATTATCAATTATTCTCTCCATTTCTTAGAGACGAGATGAAGCCACTTTGAGTGAAAGCGTGCATTATATTGTTCACTACTCTTTGAATGCTTAATTCAATGTTGCTTTATTGAGAGAGAGAGAGTAGAATGAACTTTGTCTGGATCAATCCCACGTTCAAAAGAATTAAAAACTAATTGGAGACACAAGTACGATTCCATTTTCAAAAATTGCATTATACATCATCAATCTAATTTTAAATAAAAAGAGAGATACATATACATCAAATTGATATATAATGTAAACTTACTTTTCTCAGAATGAACAATGTTACATAATATAAATATATATAATTCAATATCACATATGAAATAATTGCGCATTTACGAATGACTAAGTTTCACATTAATTTTAAAAGAATCGTAATTTCAGGTGAATAAGTTTGTTCACCCTCTCTAATATTATTTAATTAATTAATTTAATTATAGATGATGTTTACGTAGATACGGTCGATCGCGTCTATATCGATGTGCAGTAGTCGAGGCGTGTAATATGTCGACCGAGATTCGTAAAATCTGTCAGTAATTATTGAATCACGAAATTCATTGAAAGACGCGTGTAAAACGTGTTTATTGCTTCTTCAAATGGTAATTCCTATATCACAGTAAAAAAAATGATTAAAACATCAAAAGTTGGATTAACAAGAATTCAGAAGTATTCGTTCTATATACTCTTTCGACCTTAAAATCTGGCTTGAATTATTATTTTCAAAACAAATCACAATATTCAATTTACAGAAAAAGTCTGTCAAAACTTTGCCACAAAAATGTCCGTAAGAGTCCGAGTTCTCTAAATTATTTCGAGTTAAAAGTCACTTAATATATTCACAATAATTTAATCGAATTGCTGAAATGGAAAAAAACAAAAACAAAAACAAAACCGTCCCGAAATTAATAAGCATCGCATATTTTCTTAATATCGATTTCTTTCGTCACCAGATGTGCATTCGACATTCTAAAAAAGCGGGACAAGAAGAAGAAGCGACTCTGCCCGGATTGTCATAAGTCTGTGAGTTCCCGCTTGTACCTTCACTGCGACGATAGCCACGACAGCAACCCTTTGAATCACAGTTCCTTAAGCCTGGCCTCTTTGAGGGCGAGCAGTCTTGCCACCCTGGAGGACTGCCATGCGACGAGCAGCGTCTAACGACGATATCACAAGGCTACCTTCCATTGGCCCGTCAATCACGTTTCCGTCGCTCTAGGTATTCCGTTACAAAGTCAATACTATATATATATACAGATGACGATTAATATTACTCTTTTTTTTTAATGACGCATAAATGACACTTGTGTTACGTTTAAGACGCTATTAACACTAAATAAACCCTATAGAAATAAAAATCAGAACAAAATGACCGCGAAATGTAACAAAAGGTTTTTCATTAAAATCAAACGCAAATTGCAACCCTTGTATACATGTAAAAAAATGTATGAAGAATCTACGGATGTCCAAGTCACGTTTTAAATGACGTTTAACCATACGTCTAACATAAGAGAGATTTGGACCTCTCCTACGTCTTTTGTACATTCCTATTTTTACCATGGTACTACTCCTTGTGTACCGAAAAGGTAGAATCATATTTTCTGAATGTCCCAAGAAGATCTGTTTAATATACGTATATTATACGAAAAGTAGGTATAAAAGTGGTATAAGTATATGACACATTTACGATATGTACGTATATAATACGGTAGTATAAAATACGTCTATTATATTAACGTTTTAAATACCTACATATAATACGTTACGTTTATTAAACGTATAAATATAGTTTGTGAAATACATAATTATATTTTACGTATGTAAAACGTATATAAATCAATTGCAAGTGTAATAAACGTATTTTTTAAAGCGTTTATAATTTACGAGAATAAAAACGATTAAAAACGTATTCACATAACGTTTATTAACCGAATATATTGAACTCTGGAAGAATTAGGGGTAGCATATACCACATTTATTTTAAAATATTAAAAAATCATTTCCTTTCAGACGAATATAATGCGAAGCGCTTATTAAACGTTTAAATATCATGTACAAAAATCGTATTTCGGCTTTCATATTATGTTAAACGTATAATAGTCGTGGAATTTGTAGTTTAATAAGCGTATTTGAAAAACGTTTGTTATTCATGACAATAAAAACACTTAAAAATCGTGTTTTCAAATAAGTTAAAAAAATATAAATCGAAGTGTACGCGGAAGTGTACACTGGTCCAAATTAAAGTTATTGTAATCGTTTGGGATGTACTTTGGGCCCCCGTACATTTCCCGTATATTCAAAATTGCCGACAGGGTTTTATAGCTTCAAAATTGCGACCTATACATAGCAGTACGCCCAGTGCGGTCGATGAAAAGAGAAACGTACTTCTGCGAGATCTGACAAGGCGCCATTTTGTTATTCAAAAACCAGAAAAAAATATTTTTATATATACTAACGCTGAAATACGGAGCATAAAACCCTCAAAACTATCCCTAGTAGAAAATGACACCTGTTTCTGCCCAATTTTTCTGGCCTCTGTATTAAAAGTAATGGAGTCCAGAAAAAATGTCCATAAACTGGACTTAATTTCTACTAGAGATACTATACTTTATAAGGTTCCAATAGAAAATGATATTCATATTTTTCATCTTTTGCAAAAAAAAAAGACTAATACAGCAACAAATTTCATAAACGCCTATTAATTATTGGTTATTAACTTTGTTGTAATTTTCAATATATATCATTCCGAACTTATTATTAATGATAAAGCATCATACACAGATACAATTAAAAAAAAAAAGATGAAAACAGAAATACATGAAATTGGTATAAAAAACATTGTCGCAACAATGTCACAAATAATTTCAACAAATAATAAATCTTATCCAATTTGATATTTATTATAATTTCATATTGCTGTCAAAATTCATCAATTTCTGTTATTTATAATTTGAAAAAAAGTGTCTCTATAAAAAAAAAAAACATTTTTTAAATCATTTTCGATGTTGTTTCGGCGACTTCAATACTTGCGTTCGTAAAAATAATCTTTTTTCTCCTCTGCGTTCAGATCTTGAATCGCCGTAGAAGAAGGTGGTATGGTGTAATAATTGATAAAAAATATTTTTTTTATACTATTAATTTATCGATTTAATTAATTGTATTAGAATAATGCGGTGCGACCGACTCCTTGTCTATAGTGTGCGAGCGTCTGGTCCGCCTGTTTCTTTTCGCATAGGCCAAAGCCGTTGACATATAAAGTATAAACAATGATTCGCGGAATGTTTACAATTTGAATTACTATAACGCCCAACAGATGTGTAAAATAATTATTCAGATATATACCTATAGTCTAAACTATCATCATATATATATATATATATATGTACTATCATCATTCTTTTAAAATAATGGACTCTTGTTAAAAAGCCCGAATTTTTTTTTCAGCGTAAAAGCAATTATACGGATAGTCTCCACGTATACGTTCATCTATACTGCCGGTGAAGCAAGAATAGTAAATCGAACAATCCGGAAACTCAAAGCGGCACACGCCGATAAAATTAATGCAACGTCACATATTGAAAGTTCTGCCTGGATTAAATTATATATGAAGAAAAAGTAACGACAATTCGTCTACTCACTCGCCAGTATACCAGCTATAACTTGACTAAGTGAAGGATTAAAAAGACAGCACATTTTATCACAGGGCTCGTCATATTGCTTCGTAAAACTCTACAGCGGGGGATCCTTTCTGGACCGACTATTCCTTCTGGAAATTGTCGGAGATAATGGCATTTTATGAACTAGAACGCGGCATATCGCTTTAGAATAAAAAAATGAGCACTACTCTATTTATTTAAGTTTGACAATTTATGTACATCACTGCTTCTCTTCGATGTCGACAGTCCAATTTGAAATTGTTTTTTTAACTTTTCGGCCAAAAATATTGTCATGTGTTTCATTCACTTTTAGAAATTTCTCTTTAAATTTTGTATTATAATAATACAAGTAAAATTTTGTTGCGCTTCGTCGGCGCCATCCGACGACTAGACGTTGAACTTAGTGATTTATTATTCGGGGTAACGACTAAGCTCATTGGATAACGTGAATTCTATAATTTGAAAAGTTGAAATTAAAAAAAAAAAAAAAAACAGTATTTTGTAATATATTATTTAACTATATATATGTTATAACAAAATATATTATCAATTTGGGATATCGCAACTTGTACAATTCGAGACCTTTTATCGACCCAGCGAACTATATTTAATAAATGTCATGCGGTTATCATTTCAATGCATCATTCGTGGACACTTTTTGTGAAATTAATTTTTAATTTCAATAATACGAAACGTTCAATAATACATTAGCAGAAAAATTGGCTGAAAAGTATAAAAATCAATTTCAACTCGATTGTCGGTAAAGTAATTTCCTCGGCACATTCGTCATAAACTTATTACTTATTTTTTAACAATAAAAAATGTTTTTTTTTTTATTATATTTATTATATTTATTACAGTGAGGACGTATTTTTGTTTCCAACAAAATGTTTTATCGCCAACTAAATGATAGCTGTCATGTACGAAATCAACCGTGGCACTACATTTAACTTAAAAAATGTACGTTTAAACTATATTTGTTATGAAATTCTTAACCAATTTTAGTTACGATTTTTGCTACATTCGTGTAAAGTACGTACTTGAACCCTGAAGGTGCATTTAAGAAAAATCGCTAGATATACTTTTTGATATATATTTTTTTACGTTAATTATATATACGTATCGACGCTTAGAAGCCTCATAAAATGATGCATTTTTTAAACAAATAAGATTTTTGTGCGAAATAATTAATAACGTATAAAATTTGTATTCTTCAGACGAAAACTAATAATCAAATTTCTTATCATTATATATATACATATATATCTTGATTTTTTACGATTTTTTGATAAAAAATAGTAGATAATGTCATTCTAGGCAAGACAAAGTTTTTAACAATTTTTTTTTAACTACTTTCTTTTACGTGTCTTGAATGTTGTATTAATATTAAATTAAATTAATATTAAATTTAATATTATATAAATAAAAATAAATATATATATACATTTTTTTTTTTTTTTTTAATGTTGAGACACCTAAAACTATTGAAAATATAGGATCATGCAAAAAGTTTCATTTCAATATATTTCATTGTCACTCATTTTAATTTGTTTCAATTAAAATTATCGACACGATTGATGGAAACCCGTTAAATTTCTTTAATAGGAAATTCAGATACTCTTTTCAATGAGTGAATTTTTCTCTTTTTCTGGAGTGAAATTTCAGAGTTTTAAAAATTTACTCTTTTGAAAGAGTAGCTCAGTTTTAACTGTAACAAATTTAAACAGATTTACTGAGTCGTAAATTTCGTGGCATAATTATTAGAAAGTTAAATTAACATTTGTTGCTATTTATTGTCGTAATCTAAAAAGATAAAGATTATTTAAATTATGTATGTTAGAGTTATTTAATTGAAATATTTACGTCCTAAGTATAATGTGCAGGTAAATATATTATACATAGATATACATATATATATATATATATATTTAATTAAAACATTTGTATTGGCATATTCATATAAAGATACGCATAGGACTTCACTGTCTATTAATTTTAACGTAATAAGATGCCAAGAGCCTAATTCTTCTTGTTTCTCTTCAAGTAGAACGGAACGATAAAATATAGATAATCATCGGGT
This sequence comes from Trichopria nigra, assembly GCA_030522945.1. Classification (NCBI taxonomy): domain Eukaryota; kingdom Metazoa; phylum Arthropoda; class Insecta; order Hymenoptera; family Diapriidae; genus Trichopria; species Trichopria nigra. The sequence goes on from JAPYZR010003126.1 coordinate 8,472, forward strand.
ACATTTAAAAACGGGTCGTATGATAATAAGAAAAGTGTCTAAACAATCGCAATAACATTAACGGAATACCTATATAAACGTCTTATTTGCTTAAGAATCCATTAATTTTCGTATTTTGTCAGCGCATGATTAAATTATCAATCTCATATACAATGTATATACTTTCCGGTTTTTTGTTTTTTTTTTTTTTTGTTTTTTATTTAAAACCAACTGATATGTTCGTCTCATGTTCAAATCGGATATACGTTATACTTGACAAAGAGTAACTTACTCTGTAATACAATTCAAATAATATATTACGTATATCCGTTTGACGGTACTCATTTTCATTCATATGAATTATTGCTTATCTTTCATTGCAAAGCGTCCATAAGTTTTCTACTGTCTTTTAAAACAAAATATTTCGTTCGCAGAGGAAACTGCTTTCAAATAAAAAAAAAATTGTAACGAGTGTGGCTCAATTTTCACTTTCAAAAATTTAAAGAGTATGTTTCTTACTATTCAATTTTCTAAAGATTACAAACGGAATAATGTGAATATTTTACGAAATAAATCAATGTTGATTTTTGTTTTTTATTTCTAAATTCTTCTGTTGCCTGGATTTTTAATCTAATTTTTAATTTTTAGGTAAAAAATCATTAAAAGTAAAACGGTGTGACAAAAAATGAAGCGAAAAGAAAAACAAAGATTAAAATAATCTGATTAAAAAAAAAAAAGTGTCAAAAATCTTGAAAACACTTTTCTCTGCGTTCAAATTCGCCGTATATATATAGAAATTAATGAAAACAATCAAATACGATATATCCTCAAAATTCGATTATATGAAACGCGAATGCACACGGAGTACCTTAATCGTATACAGTAGCAATTGTTTTGTCCTCGTCGAAATCATGCCTCGACGATCTACGACTGTATACCTCGCCAATATGTGAAACACGCATTCCGACACATATATATATACGTACATATATATGTACATGATGTAAACGCGCGCGAGCGTGCGTATATAGAGTATCTTATATTTACATGTGTATATAAATATTTTTTACACGTAACGATAAAGCGTCCTTTGCGGCCCGCAATCGCACGCAACAATTCTTCTCGAGATCGGTTCAGTGCGCAGTCGTATAAATACGTTAAACCCGTCCGAATCTCGTGCATCTGATGGTTAATGTTAAACGAATAAAAGTAAAAAGAATAATATATTATTATTATTATTATTATTATTATTATTATTATTATTATTATTATATATACTCGAAGCGTGACATCGAATGTGCAGGTCCCGGGACGAAAGATAATCGCGTTGATGTATAAGGGCCTCCTCTCTGCGTTACCCGTGGAGTCAACTGCACGAACATGTTCCTGATGATAATACCAAAGTAAAAAGTTATGTAACCATTAACGTACAACACAATGTCGGTCAAGACCTGGCTAAAAACGGTCAAAGTCGACTGTCAGTCACCACTAGAAGTTCATTACGAGGAATACCACGCGTTTTAATCATAACTATATATATATATATTAGTCGATTATATACATATATATGGTCGACATTTAATCGCCCAAGTGTTTATAATTACAATCGAGTTTTAGTAATATTGCCGACTAAAAATCGCCTAAAGTCGATCGTCATTCACTTTTAGTCGGCTACAATCGTAATCGGTAATATACATATAGTCCATCTACAGTCGATACTATATATAAATAGAAAGAATAAAGGCATGTGTATGCTAATGAAAACTAAGAAACAAAACCGTAGCATGTAAAAATATTTTAAAAATTAAAACTGAGCCAATTTTGTTAAGGATTGTATACCTTCATTTAAAATATTACGTATACTCCATTTATATAGATGTTTTACTTTGTACTTGTATACGCACGTGAAACGATTACTAAGGGGTTGGACCACTTGCATACAGAATTGCAACTTTTTTCATTGGCTTAAAAACTACTCCAACAACGACTACCTCCAATTCCGAGAAAAGTATGGTTAAATCAACCCAAAAAATGCATTGTTATACGGGTCAATCAAATGTTTGGTTGCATGAACCAAATTTTTTGTTTTATACATTTATTTAAACCAACCGATTCGTTTATTTGTTTCAACGAAATTTTATATTTATTTTAAGTATAACATTTATTTCTTATAAAGAAATAATTCATTTTGCTGAAACAACATTTCCCGGACAAAATTTAAATGAAACGTTTGTTCGTATATGTAAATGTAACTGAAACTGTATTTGCCGCTTCCGAATTTTATGAAACATAAACAGAAATGTCCGGACAGCTTCGGTTAAAATGGTTTTATATATATTTAATAATCCATTGAAATTGATATTCGCGAATGAGGCTATCAAGTGTTTGGGTCTTGTATACGGTCCGCGGAGAAAGCGTAATTCCCTTGCGGGCGCAATAATCACAAGTGGCGCCATCTGTCTGCGAAGTGAACTGCTATGTTATATAATTACTTTACTTTTAATTTACGAAAATGAAATTTATTTGATTCTATCTATTTGAATGAACGATTTTCTCGAATTAACTGAATCGTTTTTCTAAATAGGACAAATACGTCCATTGAACATCCAAACTAGATTCGATGGATGTACAATTGATATACGTGGACGTATAATGATCATCCGATGTACGTATGTGTACCTGGATGTCCAATATTCGTACATATACATATGGATATCGAAAGTACACCAACTAAACGAAAAAGGTTTGACGTGTCAGAAATGATCAGGAATTGGATTGAAAAACGGTGTACACGCCGATATCTCGAGTTGTGAGGAGGGTGGTCTAACCCTTTAAACATCTTATTAATTAGTTTTTTTTTTTTTTTTTTGTATAGAGAAGTGACAATTCAGTCAAAGATTTCGAACGTAATCTATTCAGTATGGAAAGTGTGAATACGTATTCGTATTGATATTATTTAAGATAAATGAGAACAAATATTCTCTTTTCAATTAAATGGTCAAGTGGTAATTATATAAATTTACGCAGTTATACTTTTAATTTAAAAAAAAAAAGAAAAAAAATCGTAGATACGCAATAAATATTCCAATAAATATTACGACGTTTAAAATAAAATAACTAACAAATACCATGAAGTAAAATGAAAAAGAACGATTACACATATTTTTAAAGATTCTTTGTATATATTTGTTTCAATTAAAAATATTTTTTTTTTTTTTTTTTTTTGCATAAAGTGACACAGTCGTGAGTAAAGTAAACAGCTACTTAATTCAGGTCTTTTTTAGTTTACGCGCATGCGATCGCAGAAAATGTGCGTAAATGTTTACTTCGCGCACCAAAGACATAATATATTTTCAGCACGCCTTCTTTCCTATATCACGTTATATTCAACGTTTTAAACTATTTTTTTTTTTGGCATTAGTTCATTCCATACATAGTTTTTTCTTTCCAATGCATGGGCTTTAGTATTGTTTGTACTAATTACATTTTCGTTTTTATTTTAAATGTTTTCTTAAAATATAAAAGTTAAAATAATTTGTTCAAACACGTATACGTTTCAGTGGTAAAAAGCAAACAACCGCCTCAAGGAGATATCTCTTGCGTAAAGTGTGTTCAAAATATGAAAAATAAAAAATTATCAGACGAATCGACAGAAAAAAATAGGCCTACACTCGATTAACTCTAATAGAATCTCTCGAGGGTAATGAACATTCCGGTGTCCCGCTTTCGAGTATGCGAATTTAAAGGACTATAAATATTATACATAGCGCACGTAGAATATATGTGTACCGCTCACACTTAAAAAACCCGAATCGATGAACCACTCTCGTAAAATTTACGAATACCCTGTGTCAAATGTACATGCGCGTGTATTATTGCAGAGTTACAAATATCGAATTGTTGAGTAGGTATAAATAACTGATTCTACGATTATTGATGACGTACGTCGCCGTTAGATTATATGAAAGAAAGTATTACAAAAAAAAAAAGAAAAAAACATATTTAGTGTATGCGTATGCACGGACGTTTGCAAGTGTGTGAAGAGTTCCATTTCTGATTCACCTTCTTAAGAAAATATAATTGTAAAATAAAAAAAAAATTTTTTTTCCAGATTGTATTTCAAGTATTTTTATTCTTATGAAGATATCCGTCCCGGGAAACAATGGATCAGATATGATTATATATGGATCATACATGTTCCAGATATGGTCATATATGAACCAGATAATTATATCTGAATCCGTTTTTTTCCGGGGTCGATTTCTTTAATCAAAGTTAGCAGAATTTTGAAAGTTAAAACTAGTCTACGGAGCTCTAATTGTATACCTATAATTTTGACCTGGGAAAACGTCTCACGCTTGCAGGTACGTGATATGCGTCTAAATACATACATCGGGGCGTTTTGTTGCGTCTTCTTTGCATAATGCGTACAATAAATGTACTGCCTATGTACGAACATAGATTCTTAAAGTTCAAGCACAAAAACAACATTTTAAGGAGTTATTGCTATAAGCGAACTTTCGCCAGGCCAACTTCTTAATTTACAACGTTCATAAATCAAATCTCAAAAGTATGTAAACGTCACCATTATGGATTATAATCGAATAATGATATCGAAAGTTATCGAAAATTTACGTTGATTAATGATTCTAATGATCGGTTAACCAATGATTAAGCATTTTGTGATTATATTAAAACGATTCAATTACATATTTCAACAGGAGAATGTTTAATTAAGAATTATCAAATCTTTGTAATGAGTAATGATTACACTTTGTATTAAACATAATTAAATTAATGTTCAACATTACGTCTACTGTGATTTCTCGTCAATCCATCTACCTTTTTTTAATTTTTACAGCAGTAGAGGGTACAGAATTTCGTCGTTGAATGTTTTAGACGAAGCCATCCAATCTATGTCTGCACCAGGCCAATCCAAGGTATACATTTTATGTCTGACACTGTGGCAGAAATATAAGCCCAAGATTGGTGCAGAAAGGTCTTACCAGTATATTCTTTACTGATTCTAAATCTAAAAGCACACGGGATGTTGATTTTATTTAGGTCATCTTTAACCCTGGTAGAAATGGAAATTGCCATGCCACTGCCATGCCAGCCGCTAGACGGGGCCATGCTAGAATCGTCACGTTTTGCCCAGTACCCATGCGCATATGAAGAAAAACGATGTGCGCATGCGTACTGGGCAAAACGTGACGATTCTAGCATGCCCCTGTCTAGCGGCTGGCATGGGAGTGGCATGGCAATTTCCATTTCGACCAGGGAAGCTTTATTTTTTTTTTTTGGCCCAAAACCTGCTTACGTTATCTATAGGAGAACCTGAAGATCTTTCACTTCTCTTCCATAATTCTAGTATAATTAACACGTCCTCTGACATAAATAAGAGAATGGACAATATTAATAGGAAAATGTCTATCCTGTTTACTGGCATTGAGGACGTCGAAGTGAAAATAAAAACTTGCAAACTTCTGTTAAAGTGATGTCCACATCAGTTGCTACGATTGCAAAATCTATAATGGAGTTAAACGATAAAGTTACGGATATTGAGAGTCGAGTATCTTCGGTGGAATACAAACTGTTTATAATCTAATCCTACCAATGATCAACTATATCTAATGACGATGTACCTAATGAGTTTCTTAAGAAAATGTTTAGAAGATCCGCTATAGGATAATTTAATTTTTTATGGAGCTCAAGAAACCTGTTTATTATTATAAAGATAATGAGATGATTGGCAATTACCTCAGAGTTGACAAAGAACCAATGTTTGTCACCTCCTCCTAAAGTGATTACGTTTCTCAGGTGTTAGTGTGCCGTCCGATAAACCAGAATAGCAACGTGATCAACTTAATAAACTTATAAATGAGGCAAACAGTTCAATAAATCACAAGCAGATGAATTCAAACTGGTTAGGTTAATAGACAGTGTTCCTACCATGGTTACTACTTCGAATCGTTTAACTAAACAAAACTTAAACTATGATGCAGGATACAAGGCAGAAACATGTATATATATTAAAAGATATTCATCAACATCCGTATTATCAAAATTATACTCGTGGTCAGTGAACAAAGTTGGAAAATATGGAACAACATTTTACTACAATGTCAATCGTCCTAAATGTTATTGTATTAACTGAAACTTGGCCCACTGATAATTTTGGTGACCAAAATTAAGACTTCCAGGTTATCACATCTTCCGTATAGTGATAAAGATTAGGGTATCAATGCAGTGAAGGGTGGAGGTTCTCTTACAGCCGTCAGGATTGATTTAAAACCACTCAAATGTACTCTGGATTATGCGTCACTTTTGGCAGGACATATTTTTATTCGGGTTTCCTCTAATATTGTCAAAAATATTGTAATTAATAAAATCAAAACCATGTCCTATTGTCAAACTAGTTCCAGACCATCAATTTGGATTTAGAACTAAGCACTCAACTATAGAACAGGTAAATCGAATAGTATCTGTAGCAAGAAACTCCATAGAAAA
>JAPYZR010003127.1:0-37477 GCA_030522945.1 Trichopria nigra
CCAAAAAATTCGTGTTCAGGAGGTCAAAATACATCGAATACAGTTGTTTCCAGCCGTGGACATATAAACGGCCACGGAACCATGTCCTGCGCCTAGACAAGTGGGTGTAAACACTCGGATTTACACTCAATTGGGTGTAATTTCGGAACGTATTTCTTTCTGTGTATACGTAAATGTTATATAAATGTTACTTTCAATGTTTCCAGGGAAGCTGTAACTTAGAGTAAGAAACTGAATAGATTTGGGAAGAATTAAAGATTATTTCAGGGTCAAAAACGCATATGGGTGAATGTTTTCGGTATCTCGACATTTATCAGCATTCCCCCGAGAGTAATAATAATTACGTAATTCATTTATATTTCTGAAAAAAAAATCTCTATTTTAGAGAAAATAAAAACATAATTATTGGAAAATGAAATAGGAAATTGTTATTTTTATAAATGATTATACACGGTCTTTGAATTACCTTTTAAAGGAATATGAGTTTAGCGATTTTGCTATTATTTGATTCACATTTCTGTAATAAACAATGATCTTTATACCGTGTTTAACGTGTTTCCTTTTTTTTTTTTAAGTACCCTTTTATCGACTATGGTCGGTATATGGAATTAATTGATTTTCTTTACTACGAATGCAATTGCTGATTTTATTAATATAGTTCCAATATTAATTATATACTACGGAATGATTAAAGTTTTCCACAATTTTTAGCAGATTTTAAAGTTATTAATATTAATTACAACGTTTTTTTTTTGTTTTTATTTTATTCTATATATTATTTTCGTTAACAACCTTTATTGGATGGGACTGGTCTAAAAAGGGACAACTCGGGAAAATAACTTGATGGGCTGAATATAGGAAAAATAGTAAAAAAATCCTAGATAGAATTTTTTTGTAATATATGTTGTTTTTTTATACTCAGTTACTCTACTATACATAAATATAGCGCAACGCTACCCTATATATGATGTCATTTTCGAGTATGGTAAACTGTTGACCTCCTGGAGGTTTCACAGTAATTTTTCGTATTCTAAAAAAGGACATAAAATTGTAATAACATGAAGCGTAACCCTGTCTCTTATTGTCAGGTTGATTTGTTCTAACGTCACATCTGATCGTCGTCTTTTATTGTACAACGTAAATGTCGCTCGACGTAAATTAATCAAAAAGCTATGATTTTGGTTTAACGGCCGTCGGTCTGTCTGAATGATTTACATCAAAAATTGATAAATGTAGTTGTAATGGAGATCAGAAAAGCAGCAGCTACGTTTAAACGAAAAGAACGAAATGCGACAGCAACTATATAAAATTTCAATTTGTAAAAATTTGATGCAAAATAAATGCTTGAAATTAAACGAATTAATTAAGATTTTTTTAAATTGTAAAATAATTTCAACGAAGAAAGGTAGAGTAAAGTAAGAAACTTTGAATAAATTAACAATATACATTAAAAAATCGTGCGAGAAATATTAAAAATTGCTTTAAACTTCTAAAAGTTGAAATTAATTAAGGACAATTAAAAAAAAAAATAGTAAATTTTACCGAAACACGTATAAAAGAAAGAAAAATACATTTATGAATTACGAATGTTTGCAGAACGTTTATATTCTAAAATATGAACTAAAACTATAAAGCCAAAACTTCTGAAAAATACTCGGCAACCCAATTTAAAAAATAAAAAATAATGCTTTCTTACGTGCTTCGAGAATCTGAACTCGCATTAAAAAAAAAAATTGTCATACGGACGTATTCTGGCCGTCATTTTGAAAAAACTGACGAAAAACGCGATTTTTTTTTTTTTGCAATTATCTAAAAAAATATAAATCGCAGAAAAATCTGTTTTAAACGAAAACTCAAGAGGGGAAATGTCTGCACAAGAAAAGGAGGAAAAGAAAAAATCCAGTAGGGCGGCATTTAATTTTAATGTTAGAACGCTAACAGCACCGAACCTTATGACAAGGTTACGTAATGTTGCTGTAAGGTTGTCAAACTCACAGTAACCTTATTTAACTTTACCATAAGGTTCGGTGCTATGAGGGAAATAAGACCGATGACGAGATTTTTCACAAATTTCAGTGAAATGAGAAAAAAAAATTCGTTTAATAACGGAAAATTTAGTTTTTCATTCGATTCTCTGCGATGAAATGAACCTAAGACACAGCAATTTAAAAAATTGTATTTTTCAAAAATCTAAATTTTTAAAAACAGAGCAATTTCGACTAAAAAAATCTTTAAAAAATGTACAATTCTTTTTTCACGAAAAACTGGTTATGGTAAGGGAACGTTCTGATTGGCTTGATATGGAATACCCTATATATATATTTATTTACTTATTTAATTATTTGCCTACGAAGACATTAAATGAAAGGTATTTCTTGATACAAACGGAAAATCTAAAAAAAAAAATTCTATACGTTATATATTCGCGCCTCATCCATATATATCTTCTCTATGCATTGGTGCAAATTGATTCTCATACACAATAAAAGTCGTGAAGCAACAAGACCACTCGCGGAACCCTTGCCCAAGAGGCGCGGCTGCCACAAATCAATGAATTAAACTCTGAACTGCGTCGATCGCAGAATTATCGCAATGATAAAAATCTTGAAAGGGACGTATCGGCCGCCGCCCAACTACAATATATATAATGCATTTTAATTATACTCGGTCGAATATATATACATATATATATATATATACGTATGTACCATTCGATCGTCGTTCCTTCGAAAAACAACGATATCGACCTTGTCCTTCACCCGCGCTACGAATCCCTCACGTGCTCGGGCATTTCTTTTCTCATTTCGTCGCATTCGATAAAAAAAGTGAGCGTACACGATAAGTGCACACGCGACTTTCCCTTTTAGCTATATAACGTGCTTGTTTTACCTCTCGCTTTTTTCTTTTATCGGACGAAATCGCCGATTAGCACATCCGTGCCAGTATGGCCTTTTCGCAACTGAATTTCTCCCATTGGCATCAAGTGGGTTTCGCCTTCAGACAAGAAATATGCTGCTCGTGATGGAAATTCCCGTAATTTTCAACCTCAAACAGAGTTGTGCTTTAGGTTAATCAGTATAGCTCGATTACAATGAATGATGGAGTTTTTCTCCGCATTGATTCCTGATCATTATGGTATAATCTGGTATGCACGATATGACGCAAGTCACGACGTGTACATTCGTATATATTCGTCTACAACTATTCCAGAATTTAACAATTTTAACGATTTTTCTTTACAATAAATGCGTTTGAATCCTTTGAATATTTGAACCGACGGGATATTGGACAAATTCAAGTTAGATAGTGAACTATATATATCGCTGAACTCTGTGATTGGGAATTAAATTTGAATTTAATTCGAAAAGCACGACGTAAAAAAAGACGTAGTGAATCGAACTCCAATCGACAAATTTAAATCCTGGTTTCTATATACATACACACATTTTGGTTTGAGCTTTACAAATTTTAATTCGATATATTTTGGTAGTTTCCATGTCAACGTTTAAGTTCACCAATATTCGTTTCAATTTGTAACCTGTATCTACTTTATTTATTAAAAATAGGAAGATATGGGAAAACTTTTATTTATTTATTATATACCATCATAGAAAAACGGAAAAGAGTAGATTACACAAACTGTATATAGGGCAGGAAAATGGCACTTTTACAGACGTGGGAGTAGCTTATCATATTTTTGTACGAGTGCAGAAAAAAGACTCATTTTCACTCATCGAAAAACGAGTCGAAATTTGTGTAGGAAGAAGAAGTGCAAAAATGTCTATAGGTTATGTTTCCTCGGTATTCAGATGAATTAAATCGTATTTAAACGCGAAAAGAATCGGATATATTGGAACAGAAATTAATCGCTATCATTCGAATGCGTATCCGTTTTAATCGGAGAGGTTCCCTTCACTTTCAGCATGCCGGAGGAGGTATGTATATAGCTGAAAAGGAAAAAGAAAAACAAACAAACACGAAGGCAAAATTTCAGACATCTTGAACCGCCAAGACAAGTAGCGACAGACATTTTAGCGTAATTATGTATATAATTGAATATTCAGCATTTTTATGGCGCGAAATGACACGATTTCTGCGACTGGTTGCGTAAATCGTTGCGCCTGATTGCTACATCGAAGACTATTCTCAAAGCGTGCTGCGAGGACTAATAAACGTGTCGCAGGCAATGTTTCAGCGCCATACGTCAAGATGATAAAACTTGAACCATTACCTTACCGCTTAAAAAAAAAAAAGAAAGAAAAAGAGACAAAGAAAGACAGAAAAATATTCATTACAACGTGGCCTTAAAATTGCAAGTCCGTCGTTGCGATGTTGTCCCGACGAGGCGTGTATTCTTTCAGGGAGACTGCTGAGAGCAAAATTGGCGATTATTTTACGTACGTCAGTATAAAAAAAGAGAATTTAAATGGTCACATGATCTTGTCACATGAGATTGTATCGAGTAAATGGAAATCTGAATTCGTATATATTTATCCTTTAAGAAGACGAATTTAACATTGTCGTCGAAGCAAATTATGACATTTTTCTATTGGTTTTTCCATTGAGGAATGTGAATTTTCCAGTTATATGTCGGTATAGAAGTATAGTAACGTTTTTGTCAATTAAAATTGTTATATATTAAAAATTTCAAATTAATCATAAATATTCAAGGGAATAAAATAAAATTCAAAATGTATATATGATTTCCATTAATATTTTCTTACCATTCGATGAAATTTATGTTCTATGCATGTAGTGGAAATGTACCAAGTGTCCCCATTACTGTTGTTTCTGTTATTCCGGATGCATGTATTTTTTATGAAATCGTGTCCTCAGTAATAGAAACAGCAGTAATAGGGACACCCGCAGTAATTGGTATAGTTTTACCCTTGTTGGAACCTTTTTTTTATCGATCTCTTGTTCACTATTTGTTGTTTTTAGAATATTTTTAGAACATTTTGCGGGTAACATGAACAATTGAACAATCCTTTGTGAAGGATTGAACTGAATTCACGACTAAATAGCAAAGTATATATGCAAAAACCTTGAAAAGAATGAATTCCTTCCTCAATTCAAAAGAATTAAAAATGATTGTTTATAGAATGAAAAAGAGAATTAAATTTGATTTTCTATAATTGTACTTTTGAATGAAATTTTTAAAGAGTTAAAATTTATTTTGTAATATATTGAATTCCGTCCAATCCGACAATTGGGATTGGATTCAATTGAATCGATTATTAACTTTCATTTGAGAAATGGATAGATTATAATTATCATTCTGATTGATTGGAATTCGATGGGATTGGATGAGACTGAATATTTTATAAAATGCATATGTATTTAAATTGCTTCGAATTATATTTTAAAAAGTAATAAAATGGAAATGTATTTTCATTTCTTCATATATATAATTATATATATATATATATATATATATATATATATATATAGTTTTGTTATGTCGGTCGATAAAAATCGAATTGCTATCTTATGCGAAAATACCGTGTCCTTCGATTAGAGAACAAACATCGAGGCATCGCGTTTTGCATACTTGTTTGTCGTTGCCTAAAAATATTTACAATGGCAGCATGGATCCGAGTGTGGTTGTTAACGACGACAATGAAAATAATGATTATCGCGCGACCTTCATGGATAATGGTATTGTTTTTATCTTTTGTTTACCGATGAATAGATTCGTTTTTACCTCATTTGGTAGGAACCGTACATTTCATATATGCATTTTGAAATAAAAAAATTATTTTAAAAATTTATGAAATGGAATCATCTCAATGTCTTATGATTTATTTATTTTTTATTTCTTTATTTCTTCATTTAAATATGCTACTGATTTGTATTCTACACAGTACTTGTTCAAAAAGGGAAGAATTGTTAATCTAGAAAATTCATAAATTATCAGTAAATTTTTACATACATTTATTATGAATAAAGCTATGTACACCGTAGGCATAATGATCTTCAATCTTCAACCACATTTCATACGTCGTGACACATATATATATAGTGTATAAAGTGTTAACACTTTGTTCATAAGTTTCATCATATTTTCTTTGATCCTATTATCACTATCTACATTGTTATTGTCATTAAACCTTTCGCAAGTATAATATTTATCAGCATGGACATGTGGGGTTTGTTCATCATCTTCTTCTTCGTACGTGACAGGATTGATGACGTCAATATCATCTTCTACAATATATATATACGTCTGAGAAAATCAATTGCAGATGATTTTTATGGCGCTTTACATCTCGATTAATTATTATTATATTTTTATTAAATTATGAAAGAAAATAGGTCAAATTGTCCTCCTACTAAGTTTGCACATAAGTATAATGTTTTTCAAAACAAATACGGAAATGGTTTTAACAGGGAACGAACAAAAATAAACTGTATATATTTACTGGATAGTACGTATGTATCTAACCGTTGTCCATTTGTTTTATATGCATATTTTGAATAATTTGACTGAACAAGGCAAGATATTTAGGTAAAATCGTGGCCACTTTAAATCCAATTTTAATGTATAGTACTTGGACCGTTTTGTATAACAAAAAAAATTTTTTTTTTGTACAGTTCAGTTTATGAATAGTTTTATTGCATTCACTTCTATAAACCAATAATTTTAGATAGCAAGTAGCTTGTATCTATAGTAAAATTGGAGTGTAGAGTGAAATTTTGTTTCATCATAGGCGCAAGAACCGAGCAAATTTACTCGGAATAATTAGAGGTAAAAAATGAGTTTTATCATTTTCCGCTCCAATAGTGTGAAAAGCCGTTTTATTGGAGCGAAAAATCATTCTATTTTAGAGTTATTTTTCACTCTAAGTGAGCATAAATAAATAATATTGAATTATAAATATATTCTCTTATGATTTAGTAACGATTGAGGGCTGTCGAATAAAATGTGGCATGAATGTTATTTAGTACAATGGTCGTAAAAAGTCTTTGTCTTATTATTCTGAGTGTAGAGTAATTATCACCAGCAAATAATTTTTATCTTTATCTAAACTTCCCACGGTAAAAGGAATATTTCGCGAAGAAATTTACATGCAGAATGAACTGATTGGCACAAAGTTATGCTTTACATTTCGTGTAATTAATATATGTTTAATTAATAAATAATTAATATTCATAGATAAATATAATCCGCTCCGCAGACTTTCATTTAGTTTCTTTTTGTATTTGTTCATAATTATCGCAATTATAATTTTTTATAAATATATGTAATATTATAATATTTATATGTATAAATATGTACTTAGAAATTTCTTATGTCAGTATATGAAAGCGATAAATTCTAAGTCGCTTAAACAAAACGAGACAATGTTATTCTCAATCTGTGATGTCGATCGTCAGCTATTTTCAGATTTTGTAAACTATATAATATATAATTACGCTATTATATATTTAAATTTCACGGGGGAAACATTCAACACATTTACTTGTAAAGAACGACTGATGAGATAAAAAATATATATATTAAAAGAAGTACACGAACTTGAACATGAGCTGGAACCTGTGTAATAATAACATTACACGTACGCGATCCTATCACAAGGAAAAAGCCATGAAACAAAATATCTCGGGTTGCCTCGAAAGTATTGTTGTCATAGCACGAGAATGCGATTGCGGTTTCTTGGTGTAGCAAAAGAAAAAAGCTATTAAGTTAGCAAAGTAATATATTAGTATCTTAATGTAGATATTTTGATTTAATAAAAAGCGAAAATAGTATATTTAATTGAAACCTTTACAACGTAAAAGAATGAGAAATTCACTGCTATAAACCGTGCGGTAGGAATATTCTATTACGATTTTCGTGAGAACGGTTGACAATTGGTCTTCAATTTTTACAATTGAAATTCTAAAAAAAAAAAGAAATTCAAAAGTAGCGTAGAAGTGAAGTAAATTTATCGGTTGCATTGATGAAAACCTTCAGCATCCTCAGAAAACGAGGGACAAATACTTCGAAGGTGGATGTGGTTGAAATTAAAGTTTTGGTGACATCATATATCGTGGAAATATCATATATATAGATTAAAAAAAAAAAAAAAAAAAAAAAAAAAAAAAAAAAAAAAAAAAAAAAAAAAAAAAAATATTAATAAAAAAAAAAAAAAATATTTTTAAAAAAAAAATAAAAAAAAAAATAAAAGAATATATAATTTTAAATAAAAAATTATGTAAATTTCGATAAATCTATTGAATGTGATATTTATATGTCTTTTCGATAAAATGCTGGTTGAATCCTTGCAGAATATTAATGCGATAAAGATAGATGGAAAGAGAAACTTTTATCGCTCTCCAAAATCGTATAGGTATATATATATACTTCCCTCCGCAGCACACGTATATTCATTCGCATGATTTACGAGCATGCGTGATGAGTGAGATCCAAACTATAAATATTATTTCGCCCGAAGAATTGCAGTTACGTCCGGGTCAAGATCCGCATTTTTGCCCTCTAAATTTCATGGAGTGACAATTCCGCCACTCGTTTAAAAGAGTGAAATCTGTTACTCTTTAAGACTGATATTTCATTATTTCTCGAGTTTCAGATCGGCGATTCACTTATTTTGCCATAAAAAAATTAAATCTAAAAAGAGCGAAAATTTTATTCTTTTAAGAAAACAAATGACGATTTTACCATTCCCTCTAAAATCGTTACATTTCACTCTAAAGAGAGTGACAAAAAATTCACACGTTTGAGTGGCAAAATGAGGGAAGATATACGTTATAATTCGTACAAGAAGTCTATTATTTATAGGCTGTTCGATTTATTAAAATATGGGGTACGTGTGGGTCGATAGATAATCTATTATTCGTCGATTGGTATATAAATAATAATCTACGATTGACTGAAATAGACGATAATAAGTAATTCATGAAATGCAGAGACTACGACAATGGCAAAGATTGACTCTGTTATTAAATATTGAATTTGACTGAATATTTTTAAATTTCATCCATTAGAAAAATTATAAAATTGTTAAAAAAAAATTTTAAAAAAAACATGTTGTGACATTTTTAAAAAAGATTTTCACTGAAAATTGCACATTTTGTATTCAAGTAAGTGTACCTAATTTTTTGATACTTCACAATTATTAATAACTTAATTGTGAAGTAAGTGAATAAGATAACAATGCTGGCCTGAACGACGAAAATTGATTGAACTTGTACAACAGAGTCACGAAGGAGATACATTTTATGAATAATAGTTTCGTTATTACGTCACCATTTTTCATTTTATTTTCATGCTCGTCTGCCTTCGACATTGATTATTACGTACGTTAATTTTCGTGATTGATTTTATACAGTACACATATGTTGGTTAACCTGTTGAAACCTTCAAAGTCACGAACCAGCTCAATGCCCAGTGGGCTTACGATCAGAATAATAACAGTAGTGAAAGTCCATAAAATTATTACATTCAAAACTCGTCCCCGTCGCATATTGCATTTTAATTAATGAAATGAAATTTAAAAGAGACTATTAAAATATAAGAATCGAGTAAGTCTATAAAATGTAAATATGAATAAATTTAATAATATACAAAAACGATTCAATATAATCGATATATATATATATATTATTTTATATTAATTTATATTAATAATTATATAAACACCATATATAATGTGCGATTTATCGTTCACCTTTATCAAAGTATAAAACGAAAGTTGGCTTCAATCAAGCGTGCATGATTGAAACGAACGAATTTGGCTTTTCGTCTTTTAATTTATATGGTGTATGTTTTTTCTCCACACACTCACACACACACACACATACACTGGGAGACATATTTATAGGATGGAATACATTTAACCGCGATTTTCGATCATGAGCAAGGCGTTTGGAAGTGGCTATAATGACGTCGCGCACACATCAATATCTCGACGACTCATTTCATATTTGCTCGGTTCGCATATTCACGCCATTGTATTTACTTTGCTAATGGTCGAGACAGGAACGTCGTATCAACCTAGTTACCTTTCTGGGCAAGTCTGTTATTTGGCCTCTACCTACATTACGCACTCGTCGCCGGCTCCTATAGATCCCCACTTCCTGATAATAAATACACCCGCCATTGTCGTCCTTACGAATTCAGGCATCCTCGAGGCATATCCCGAGAGACTTAGCGTCGTCGGTACCTTTGATCCACCAATAATGGATCTGCGACGAGAATTGAATTTTCTCGATTTGAAGTGCTCGATTTAACCTTGATCGAATCGATAATTAGTCGCTCGTTCGAGTAGCAATGCACGGTGATGGTGGCACGAGCTCTTATGTGCGGGAGAATGTCGCGTGGCATAATTAGGAGTTATAATCATTTTTTATGGTATTTTTTTATTTTATTTCAATGGAATTATTTGTTCCAACAGATTTTCAATCGTATTTCCCATCATTCGAAGTGTCAGATTCAACCGGCCACCCTAGTAGAATTTTGAGCGTGACACTTTGGGCCCCAGCCGGAACCCTTACTTTAATAGGGATCCCGGCCAGGACCCGATGTGTCACGCTCAAAATTCTGCCTGATCGAAAACAAATTTACCGAATGGATGATAAATCAGTGCTACCAATATTTAAATTCAAAAATGTTTTTCGAGGTATTCGATAGCTCTTTAATAGCATTCGCAATGGTTGTCTATTAATATACTTTATTTTTTCGTATACAGATGCGTTCATGTCATAAGTATTCAAGCGTAACGTTAATTGCGTTACACGTTGTATAATGTTCTCGTCTGACAAAGGCGGATATCTATCTTCTAACTGATTTTAATTGCGTTGAAATATTTATCATTACTTGCGATTTAACGATCGGATGTTTTCTTAATTAACGTTACGTTTGTCAATCGATTTTATCTTTGAGAAAACTAACAGCGTCTTATTGATTCATATACAGAGTGACATCAAATGTGTCCCATGGCAAACGTCACACCGGCAAAAGCTGTTTAATTATTCGCGAAACTGGATCCAGATAATAACGACAAGCTTACGTTTCCTCGTCTTTGAAAGTTATTTCACTTTAGTCGCTCAATTGGCAGATGATGATGTCATGAATTATGTCACTCGAAGACCGATGTGACACTGCTTTTGCACGCGACATCCATGACATTGTTTTTTAATTTAAAACGCTTAGAATTAGCTCTTGCAAAAAATGTCGTTGATGTATAGATTCGCAACTTGTATCTCGAACACTTTTAGCCGAGGCCTTCGACAGCTATACACATACTGAAATTTCAAATCTACTACACGTTGCCCAACTTTTTATATTGTTCAAGTTTTCAAGTACTTGGAAAACTCGCGTATCCACATCGCTTCTTTGTATATAGTAGGTGCTTAGATCGTTCATTTGACGAGTCCATTTTTATTTAGCAATAATGAGTCATTGCCCGGTAGGAAATGGCGGATGAATCGTTTTGTTATTGCTTATAATAAGGATGCATTCAGACACGTATCGACGTTTATAGTGCATTTCGCTGATTACTGCGAAGGTTCCAAGTATATAGTAATACCCATGAGTGATGAAAACTGACGATGCACAGCTATACTGAGTGTAACATCTATGGTTACATTGGAATTTTCCTTCAGTCAAAAGTAATCGAAAAAAATATCAAATGTAACGGAATCTATTTCTTCGTAGTAACGATAAACCTAACGATTTACGGTGTTCGTAAAAGTGAAGATCAGCCTAAGATTGACGCTAATACCCGACAGTTTTTAAAGTATACCAGGCTCGATTCTACTTTTATTGACGATGCATTGAGGATGGATCGTCTGGACATGCTATAGCCAATAAATGCCTATCAATTCTTGAAGGACCAATCAGCTTCTAGCTTGCAGTGAGACTGAGCCATAATTCGTTACTGACCAGTAACCAATCCACTGGTCGTATAAAGGACCAATTACTTTTTTAACAAGTTTTTTTTTCTTTTGCACCGACAGAAGTGCAGTTTTCCAAATCGGGTTAAGCTTTCTTTCATGTTGACGAGACATTCACTGATGTCTTCGAAAACACAAACAACTCTGTTGTTGTCCATCGACGTCAATGATCAGGATTATCATCGAAGAGAATCCAACGTCTGGTTTTAGCATGTGTTCGGAAAGAGTCGGTTTGGAATAATGCTTTGATCTCTTGAGCATTCGCTGCTCATTCATCGCAGAAACATGTTTTTTACCATTCGGTATAATCAGTGAATATAAATATGCAATTTACTTCATTACATCGAGTTTTGGCATTCGTCCATTTATGGTTAGAAGATCAATGCTTATTCTAGTATGAATTCTTTTCGCATGATAAATCTGTCTTATCGACCGCCTGAACGATAACAATTGATTCGAGGGAAGTAGTCGGCGGCGGCGGCTGGTCGGCTCGGTTACGCTCGATTTCCGTTAAAATTTGTCTGCGCGGCTGCGTTTTGCCGCGACCTCAGAATGAACTAACCGGTTTCGAGATGTAGTCTCGAATCAACGTCGAGATGGTGGCCACTGCTCCGAGTATACACGCAGGCTCCAGTGGTTCTCTGGAGAAACGACCTTGAATGCATTGGAGGCTAGCCAGAATGAATGGAAGCGAGTCGTTGGTCGGAAGTCTATTGCCCGGGTTCTGATTTTTCCAGTTTTACCAGTGTCGCGAAGGTCGCTCATGGCATTGTTGAAACGCTGCGTGCAAACGCTATAGACGCTTAAAATTTATCGCCTGAAACTTCCTCCGAGTGTCGGGGACAATTTTAAGGCATGCGAATTGATATGTGCGGACAGTCGACACTCGGCGCGATTATAACAATTGATATTAAATACTCATCAATTGACGAAGTTGAAATATTTTTCTGCGCAATAGGCAATTGGTCAACAACGTCCGACAGAATTGCCGTAAACACATTGGGTACAATTCTTACATCGGCTAATGACGGTGGTAAATTGCCGTACGGCGAATTCATCAATTAATGCCACTATTTATTTCATGCATGTATAATTTCCTGCAGCTTACATTGTATTGGCTGTCTAATTAGGTAGGCCAACTACATACTATACATATAGTGGAATATGGATTAGTTAATTGATTCAAATACTCTCTTCGCTGACAAAACTAATGCATCGAAATTCATTTCTAAACTAGCCTTTAGCATTCATATTATTGTGTTTATCATGAAAATATCATAATCAATCAACAGACGAAGCTATTGCTTGACACAAGCGTATTGTTTTAATGCAGTCGCAAACAACATCAGGAATAAATCCTGACGATACGAAAATATTGCACGATAAAACGCGCGTTGTCTGCGGAGTTGTCGAGCGACATTTTATCTAAAAGCGGTACTCGGTACAGATTTGTCCGCGGCATTCTTAACGCCATTACAAGCGCGAATGTGAGGTTGGCTGCAGATACGCAGACAAAGAGCTTGTTATGTGGTCTTTGAGCTACACAAGTCCTTCTGAGATTGCGTTTCGCGGATCCACTTTAATGGATTTGGGTAATGGTTCTTTCCTCTTAAATGTCCTTACGTGACGAAGAATGAACTGCACCCGAATAGTCCATAAGATGCAACGATACCTCCATGAATATAAAGAGGGTTTAAATCATGTTGCGCACAAAAAAGTAAATAAAAAATTTGTTGTTATATGAGACAAAGAGAAGGATATACATTCAGACCTTATATGCCACTGTAGAAGCACAAAACTGCACGTACAACAATCTACATAAATATTTTTTTTTTTTTTTAATATAGGGGAAAAATATTTTTTCAAGAAATGTACGGTACAACATTGTGTTTTTATACGTAATAAGATATCAAAAGATATTTAAAAAAAATAGGTCAAACAAAATGGTGGTATAGTGCAGCGTTTGGAAACAAAAACAAACAATTTGCCAATAAATATTAAGTTTCGAAGAAATGACAAGCTTTTTAATAAATGGGCTGGGGTCGAAAATCCCGAAAATCAAAATTCAGCATGATACATTTCCGAAATGTTCAAAGTATGCTCAAAAAACCAAATGTCTAAGTTGGTTTGAAGTAATAAATTCTCGACAGATGGAGCCACAATAACATCAAGATTCGAGGTTTTCAAAGAAAATTCTTCAAACAATTACTTCAAATCAACTTTGTCATTTGGTTTGTCCACATTCGGCATTATATGATCATTAAGTTTTTTCACATACGGAGGGTCGAACATTCGGTCATATATACATTTTGGTACTTTGAACATTTCGGAAATGTATCATTTTAAATTTTGACTTTCGGGATTGAGGACGCCACTCAAAAAAATGACTGGTTTTCGTGAAAAAAATCGATCTAAATTTGCTTATAGTTTTTGTAATTGTTAATATTATTGAAATCTCCTATGGACTTCTCTTAAAAATCTTCTTAAGAAGAGGCACTGATGAAATTTTAAGTCAATAGGGTTAATTCTGCGAACTAATTCGAAAAATATCCCTAGTAGAAATTTGTCCATTTTTTTCTTACACTATCCATTTCGCCTATACCTTTAACATGGTAAATATCTAAATTGTCTAAGAATTGGCTAAGAAGTTTTATGTATATAGTGTTTTCGATGCAATACACACACACATATATATATATATATATATATATATATATATATATATATGAAATTGAAAATTTGTTGCCATTAGTCTGGGATTCCACCACCGTACAACTTGCTTGCTACGGTAGAAATATCGTCTTCAACTTTTTTTTTGTAAAATCAGAGGCGCGCGAAAATTCGGAATTTCGACTTTCTTCACTTTTAGTGTTTGATCATGTATTTAAACAATTGTTTCCGTTATAAAACTAGAACCATCGTATTCTTACCCCGCTAAATCGCGTTTACCCGAATTTAAAAAATCGATTGTTTTTAAATACTTTGTAGCACAAGGTTTTAAATTAAATATATTAAATTTCAATTCTTTAAATTCTGACTTCTTTCCGATCGAGTTTTTTGTTTACCACCTTAAATGTCCTCTACATTACCCACATAGTCATTAAAAAAGTTTTTGAAACTGAGGAACGATGACCTTAAAATTATTGACAAAAATGTATTTAAACGTTAATCACTGTATACGCATTAGTGCTGCAGCCTCGTGAGTTATGATGAATTGTGGCGAATGATAAGATACCTGCGATTTTGATGAAATCTAATCGTTTTGTCGATTTGCTTTGTCACATTTAACGCCGCAGCCAGACATAAATTACAACATTTTTGCCATTCGTGAAAAAACGACTTTTGGTTTTGAAAATTTAATTATTTTTTTTTTTTTTAATCAATTTTTACGTTCATATATATGTTTGAGACGTATTACTGCATTTAATTATGTTAATATTTATTATTTTATTTTAATATTGCTTTTGGTAATGAAAATACCAGACATGAAATTTTACCTGCCAACGTGAATATATATATATTGAATAATATATATTCTTGAAAATACGTTTCTTTATATCCAGTGTTTATCAGTTCCACACGTGTATATTTTATATGGCCTTCGTCGGTGTTTTTGCTAAAGTACTTAATATGCATAAAGAAGTTTCAGGTTCATTTGTCAATTTTTATTATAGATATATAACATTTTTATTACGCGTTGAAAAAGCAGACAAGTACTCTATTAAACGCCCAACGTATTTTAATAACTGTGATTTTTAAAATGCAACAGTTGTTATGAATTTTAAATCTCGCTAACTTTTTTTTTTAATTTTAAGAGTTGGCTTTTTTTTTGTTGACGTGTAACATAATAGTGGCAATAAGATTAACATAATGTAATGTAATATAATACTATGACTTTTACACCACTAATGTCAATATTGCAATTATCTTCGCCATGAATGCGAGGTTAGGTGGACATAATACTATCGTATTGAAAGTGCACTCGAGATATGTTAATTTCTATTCTACTAAAATATAACTGTAAGATGGAAAATCCAAAATAGAACAAGATACGCGTTTAATTTATTTCTTGATGTCGTTCTTGTATACCATATGTTTCGCAATATTAATTGTTTTTTATTTGTTATTTTATGACGTTTCTAAAAAAAAATCTATCTATAAAGGTGTGACAAATTTTTTTAGTATACGTATACGTTGTAATTGTATAATAGTAAATTGAAAAATAATTTATTTTACAGTTTTTATTTTATCGGTAACACTTCTAAATGTTGGCGTATATAGCGGAAAAATTTGTGATTATAAAATCGATTGGCAGTTTTTTGTTTTCAACTAGCTTGGACGAGCATGATTGACGATTTACGTTATCTTAATAATAATAATAATAATAATATAAATAATCAGAATCGAAGCTTTGTCTTTATCATTTAAGATAAAACGGAGTATATATAATTTTACTAAGCGTTTCATTTAATTGATTATTATTGAGCGAATTAAAGAAAAGTTTTTTATACATCAATATACCTGCTTTTCAAAGTTTGTTATTTATAGATAGACAGGTTATGAATATAGTAATTTTTGTCGATCATTTTCAAGTTCATCAATTTTGAATCGAATGCAATAAATGACCGATTTCATTTTATCGTAAATTAATTTTTTACAATATAATATAATATTTTTTCTTTGAAAATTATATTTTAAAAATATAATTTTATATATTTCTATAAAAATATATTTGGATTTTTAATATATGATTCTAATATTTTGTTACATAATTGAAAAATCATGGGATTTTAAAAATACGAATTTTTTATAAATATAATTCAACAAACAAATTGGATAATTATGGATGAGGAAATGCTCGAAAAATGTACGTGGGTAAAAATATATGAGAAAAAAAAGCAGATACAATTTTGTATGAATAATTCGCTTTAGTATTAAAAAAAAAAAAGAATATGATCATATATTTCCAACGAAATCGTTTCTCAATGCGGCGTGAACTATACCGCAAAACCGCTATGGCGTTAAATATCGTCGTATATACCACGGGAAAATCGATAATTCATTTTTTTTTAGTTACTGTATATAGGCATATATGGGACAGATACGCAGTAACTGCGCTCACAATATAACAATAGGATTGAACGTATCGATTCTCAATGGCGGCGTTTTGTTAAAGGCTATACCGATTCAAGTTTTTCCGCGTCCACCCACGAACTTGCATTGAAAGCCAGCGAAAGGTCTCGGTCGCGGACTCGTTCGAGTTGTCGATCAACCGCGCGTATGACCCGAGACGTTTACGACTTTACGTCGAATGCAATTAAACAGACTAATTAATCGAATCGTTAATTTATAGAGACGTGCATTTCGGATGAATTTGGTTTTGTTCTCTCGAGTAAAAAAATTACTCCAGGAGGGGGAAGGGTTGGGTGACATCTTGGAATTGTGTGTATATATATATATATATATATATATACAAATGTGTTTTTTTTTATATAAAAACGACAATTATCGAATAACCAATGATTTTACTTTCTATTTTTTGTTTATCTTGTAAGAAGATTACGTTTGGACATGTGAAAGCTTTTACGATTTTTAATGAATTATTCAAATTTTTTAACGTATACGAGGCTGAAAATTAAATGATTGTTTTATACACTGAACAAAAATTTATTATTTTCAAGTAATTCAAGTAATCGTAGCAAGTAAATATTTACTTGAAATAAAGAAAAGATTTTCTTGAATTAAGTAAGATTTACTAAAAAGAAGGAAACATTTTCTTAATTCAAGTATGTATTTACTTGTTATTATTCAAGTAAATATTTACTTGAAAATAACATTTTTTTTTCAGTGTAAAGTTAGGTAGTGGAAAAAATATCATGTAAAAAATCCTACAGAAATACACGATTTCGTGACTTAAAAATAATTTTTTAAATTATTGAACATTGAAAAAATTATAAAAATTGGAAAAATATAGTCAAGTGTAAAATTATTACGATTATCTTAATTTTCGTTCGATTGTTAATTGTTCGCATTGAAAATATTTTGGAATATACCGTATATCATATCAGACTTCTCCAAATTAGTAAAATTTCACGTATATATAATGGTTTGCTATATTTGGAGGACCTTGTCGTTCAATCTATTGCACGCATATTTCGTAATAAATATCGGCCGATTACATTCAGGAGAGGAATATTTCGAGAACATGTAATGCATTTAAAAAACAGATATGCTTGCCAAATTTCAAATATTTTTAGCTGCCGTCTCATTTTTCGCGAAAGCCACGAATGCGGCAGTGAAAAACGATTTGTTTATTAGACGCCATTGCACATGATCGATAAGAAGCAGTTACGAAGGTTTAAAATGGCAAAACAAGATTTTTTTGATAAGCCGCTTTTCGCCTTGAGTAAACTTAGAGTCGCTATATTTTGCGTGTAAATTGTGGGTTTATCGATGTTTTGCTCGTTTTACAAAATGTACTTCGTGATTGCAGAGTGAAACACGTGAAATGTTACAAATTACAATTTGATGCTCATTTGTTTCGGGAATTTTATTATTACGGTGTACTTTTCCTTTGACGTCCAATAAAAAATAGATTTTGTAAATTATTCCGTAATGGCACTTGCAAAATTAAAATGTAAAAAACAAGTTTTTACCCGATAGTTTATTGTTCGACGAAATATGTTTTAACGCATATTTTGTTTTTTACCGATTTCGATTGTTATATGGCGCATTATTCGAAAATGGCCAGCAATTATTCGAAAGGGCTGATTATCCAAACTTTCGCGTAATACGTTCGCCATATTGCATACGCCATTTTGAATTTTGAAATGCAGAAATCGGATTCGCCGATGTCCAAAACTCATAACCAAACTTACAACACACTCCTACTTATGTTTATAGGCGTTCGGGCGCCATTTAAAAATCAAAGTCGGTAAAAGTGAAAACATCGGGAATAAATTTCTGGTAGGTTGGACGATGCTCAGAAAGCCTTATCATTGTGAATATACTCCAATACATAGTTTGATGAGATATATCGCCCTAGTAGAAAATGAGTCCAGTTTGTGGCTAGTTTCTGTCCAGTCCATGTTAAAGGTATAGGATAACTGGGCAATGTAACAGAAAACTGGACAGATAAATGATTGTTTAAAAACTTTGTCCTCCATATTGGATCCGCCATTTTGAATTTGGAAAGTCTGACTTCATTTTCCCTCGGGAATCTCCAAAATGTATATATAGAATCACGAGATACAATAAGGACACGCACGATTTTCAAAACGCTTTTAGAACATTTCGTTTATCGACATCAGGAGAAAATCTCGAGAAGAAGGTTCCGCTTTGACAATGTTTTAATCACGATTCACAATAATAAGGGTCTCGCAACGAGCAATAACGGAAATAGGAGAAAACTTTCGAAATGCTATAAAAGCGTCGATTCACGCACTGCGCTCGTATATAGGATGCGAATATAAAAGTAATTTCAAAAATGCAGCGGAAATTCATTAAAAAAGAAAAAGAAAAGAGAATCCACTCGTATCTTAAAGCATATGACCATCGCCGATGAACAGTGAATCTATAGTGATTTATTATAATTATGGACAATGACGGCGAGGCGCGTCTATTTACGTGCTTCAAGGAAACGAACGAACGGACGAGCCTACAAATCGCCTTTACCACACTATATACGTATAGCCTGCTTTTTCCTACGACGGCACACGCGTAGCCTTAGGACTTGTGTTTTACGTAATCTTCGTGTACGTGAAGTTTATCATTTGCTCGAATATCAATTCATCGAGTCGTTTTTAGATCTACTTATTATACGGCTGGAACTATGGCTGCATTCACGCCAATAAGTACACCGCTCTCTATATATATATAAGTATAATCTTTATATCCGAGTGGCTAACCTCCAATCTTGGCTCGTGCAATTACGAAGCGCCTATCCGTTTCTGGAGATTTGTCGCCTATAAAAGAATATATACAACAATACGCGTGTGTCTCGAAGCATGAAGGCAAATAAAGAGCTTATTAAATAGCACCGAAATAACAACGTTTTAATTGGCGACTGTCGTGAATACAATAAATGGAAAGTAATGGGTCTAAAACGACGTGGATAATTGTAGTAAGACATATATATGTATATATCGTCGCATGGACGAAGTGCTGTGGAAATTCGAGTCATGAAGGTGTTGTCGTAATTAAATGAATTACGTGATTCTGTTAGTTTTTGTATATAGGTGGATACACGAGAATCGAGACAAGATTTTGCAAGATTTATTTATTCGCGAGAATAGGAAAAAATGACGTCGACAAAACATTTGCGGTACTTTAGAGTCAGGCGTGGTTATGAAAGATTGCAAAAAAAGAAAATGATACGAATCAAATGCACAAGGTTACACGTGACGAACTGAACTGGGAAGGAAATGATGGTTAATTACCACACCTGAAAAATAATTTGGTTGAAATAATCATGATTTTTCTTATTTTAATCGTGATTCAAAGATACAATTACTGATGTACGTAATTTCATGTAGAAATAATTTGTCTGATTTATGCCTATTCATGTGTAATTGTGCAAAATTATGTTTTTAGTAGGACATTTTTTACAGTTCTATATTTTAATTGATCGGAAAAAAAGTTTTCTTTATTTTTAATGGTTGGTTTTTCATATTTTTTTATTTATTTATTTTTTCAATAAGTCTTTTCCAAACGTGCGTAATTTATAAGATTGTATAATATTTTGTTCTATATTCAATTAAATTTTTTTTTTTTATCAAATTTGCCATTTGTCAATCATTCTTTTACTAATTTAATTTTTTACTTTCTTGCACCTAATAGAAAATGGCGGCAGTTTATATCATTTTTTCTGGCCTCTGTATAGGAATTGTGTTATTTTTTCTGCATCAATTGTTTATTCTAATTTTTCCAATTTATTTAAAATAAAAAATTTTTTTATTCCTTTTTTTTTCTATACGTTTTCATTTCGTCGATTTTTACGCTTTTACCCATTTTTGTTATTTGCTGATTCTTCGTTTTGTTGTGGTTAACAATGATTGTTATTCTGTATTCTGTGCACTTTGTAATTATAGTTTCAAAAGGAGTTGTTCAAATTTATGAACATTGAATAATGACAATTTTTCTAAATGTATATTATATCCTGACCGTTTTGGAAAAAACAAACCTATACATATACATATAAAATGTGGATCACTCGAGTAAATTTAATTAATTTTACATTTTAAATAGAAATTCAATAATGAACCACGTCGAAAGTACAAAGCTTGCATGATTGCGGAGTAGGTAATTAGTAGATAATTTTTCTAATAATACTATATTGGTACATAAGGAAGGTCAACAATATTCAAGCATCAACCGTAATTGAGGTTCGCATGAACAATTATTCCGTAAAATATTTTAGAAAATACGCGCATATATGCCAAGTATTAAAAAAAAAGCAATAATATGTAATATAAAATGAAATGTAAAAATTTTCATTTTACATTCATAATTTTTTATATTAATTATTTAATAATATATTTGATTATTACTGTTGACCTTATTAATTCTGTTAATGACAATCAATAAAACGTTTTAATCTAGGGAATAACGTAATTTTTTATTGGCATATATATATATATATATAGATGACGATGGCATGAATATATGGCTCTGGACGAATTCAAATTTCTAAAGATTATAACCCATATATATTGAGTTAGTAAAATACAAAATGCACACCGCATATCACGCGATGGTTTCTAATGTTTTTCATTCGCGGCGGTGTCGTAATGTCTGGCCTAAAACAATTAAAGCGAGGTAGTAGAGTGAAAGTACCAGATCTAACTACTTGTTGCCATGACGTTCTATAATTTCTTTTCGTTATTTTACAACTTCTATTTCTTTACTACTGCGAAAGCCATTTCGAGTCACGGTTTTACAACAACGAAAACTGTCTTCATTCTATAATAAAAGCGTAACGTGAATTGAAGATTATATATGGACGTTAATTGTGCCACAAGCTTGTTTATTGAGGACACCATCCACCGTTATCAGAATTAAAAAGTAAATTTATCAAACTTATTAACGAAACATATATAAAAAGACCTTTTCGTGTCCCATGTATACGCCTTTGGGGTTGAGGAGGTGAAACCACCCTATATAGAGACAGATTTTTATAAAAATCATTTGACGTGTTTCAAATTAAAAAAAAAAAAAAATTTGTTCGAAAGTTATTCAGGGTTTCCATACTTTTGCCTCACCCTGTACAACAAAAATATTAGAAATCTATAGTTAAAAGAACTATACATTTGTATAAATGTTCCTTAACTGTAGATTTTTATGAAGAACAATGAGCAAACAAACAATAATAAATTAAACACTAGATTTTATTAATTTTCAATTAATTGAAAATAAAAATATACCTACTTTAAAATATACTTTTAGGAGTAGAAATTATTTTTACTTAACTGTGTTTCGTGTTTGTATTTGTAATGAGAGTATTAAAATACATGAGAAAAAAAAACATGATCCAGTGCAGCGTCATAAAAGACGTTTAATAGCTTTGAAGCTCAGCTTAAGTAATTATCCGGGAGGAAAAACAATAATTTTTTCTTAATGTAGAAGCTAATAGCTAAAGGAGTGTGGTGTATGTAGTGATTTACAAAAATATGGAATATTGAAGAAATGGCAAATTTATCGACCTTAAAGTTGCTTATAACTGTTGTAATTGTTATTGGTATCAAAAACCCCAACGTACGTCTCTTAAAATTTTGGGTTAATCGGTGAAAAAAATGCATCATTTTTGCTGCAAGCCTATTAGAAAAATATAGTTTCGAGGAAAACGCATTTACATTCATAGCTGTAGAAAACAATTGTTAATAAACGTCATTAATTATTAAAATAATAAAGAAATTATTATTATATTAATTACATTAGTAAAGTTTTTAACGATTGAAATATTAATGTACGTGATGCATTTTTCTGTTTCAGTGAAGGCAATAGATACATGAAAGTACCGTGGAAGGATGTGAAGGTCGGGGACCTGGTTCACCTGTCGAACAATGAATTGGTACCGGCTGATCTTCTCTTGCTACGAAGCAGCGATCCGCAGGGTTTCGCTTACTTGGACACCTGCAATCTCGACGGGGAAACCAATTTGAAACAACGCCAAGTGGTACGAGGGTTCCACGATCTGCGGGAAACCTTTCAACCAGCCAAGTTTTGCTCGATTATCGAAGTTGAACAGCCAACGACCAAGATTTACAGGTGAGCGAAAGCGTAAACCCCTTCATGATATGTGTGAACGAATTCACTTATGACGGTGCAATTGCATATCAATTGTTAATATTATCTATCAAGGGCGAAAAGTAGTTATTTTCATTCGAATCAAGTGATAAGAGTGCAGTTCATCAAGGAAAATAAAGAATTTTTCCATAAAACGATTTGAAATTAACAGGTTTCAATAAAATGTAGAAAAATATTAAACACGTAAATTTCGAATTTATTTTTAATATTTTAATTACTTAGAATGATACAAATTTTATTGTAATAAAATTTAATAGACAAAATTTGATACTGTAATGTTTACAGATTTTTTTATTTCTATATTTAACACCACGTTGAATTTTAAGACAGTTTTTGTCGTATTGTAATTATACTGCTCACCTACATTCTACTCGAAGAAATTCTACGTAAATGTTTTGTTGTAGTGATTTAGCAGTAAGTATTCAAATAGGTTCATAAAAAGAGTTTACGAAACCGCTGAAAAGAACAATTGTACGCAATTACCTTGAATGAGTAATAAGAAGAAAAAAACTAGTACGCGATTTAAATGACTTTTTAAATGACCATAAATTTCTGAAATTAAATGTTTGTGGAACTTGGAACACCAGGGCTCGAACCAATCAATTTTGATGAAAACTTAATTTTAATGTTTTTTTAATGCCCTCTTATATTACAATGAAAAGTCGTATATATGAAACAATGGATAAGATTAAAAGCGATAGCAAAAGAATCGGTATAATGCAATAGCATATTGACAACCAATCATGTGCACAGTATTGGGAAATTAAGTTCGTTGCACTTTAATAAAGAGTTTTAATGATTTTATGAAAGAACTCGAACGTCGACTGGTAAGTCGAAGTTATTGTAATTTAAGACAGTTCTGGTTCAATTGAAAATCAAAGAAAATAAAGAGAAATCTGGTCTGTAAATTATTTGGGAATTTTCATTCTTAAAGAGTGAAGATTGAGTCACTGTTCAAAAGAGTGGATTTTCTGTATAGAGAGCCACTCCAAGAAATTTAAAAAGTGATTCGAATTTATCTTGAATAAAACATTTTTTAAGCCGAGGTTTGCTACACAGTTATCCGCAACAAGAAAATGTTTTCTAACCCAAAGTATATTTTATGATCGTCTTTATGACGATAAAAGATTTTATACAATATCAAGAACAGTATAATTGATTAGAATCGGATACTTTCCTTAAATCATTGATACAGAGACTAGACATTAGAAAAAGATATTATTAATTAAAATAAAATTGGTTTTATGTATTTTCTAATTCAAAATGTTTTTTTTTAATGTCGATAATAACTTTTTTTACTCATATCTATATATATGTAAAGTTGCAACTAAAATGACTTATCTTCACTTACATATTGTAATTGAATATTGAAATGCCCATTATGTTCTTGAACGTTTAAATATTTTACGCAGAGATCGATTTTTACGCATATACATAACATTTTTTTTTTTTAATTTTTACCTACATGATAAATACAATTTTACATTTATGCATCTCTTCGTAGTGAAAGAAACATTTGTTTCTACGGATTCCATTAAAATTCTGTTTATTCAATGAGATATGTTTTTATGCGTACGGTATCGAATGTTAATTCTTTTATTGTTAAAATGTAATCATAATAAAAATAATCGCAATTAAAAACTATAGAGTATTTTTACGGTATTTGACAAAAGCTTTCAAACGGTGTATATAAATCATCGAAGATAACAGTTTACAGATACGATTTTTTTCAATACTATTTTAAAAAAGATATCAAATCGTCACAAAATGTACTCTGATTAAGTTCTCCTATATTGGTCGATTTTGGACCCATTTTTATAAACTCGAAAAGTGCCCACAAAGACTTCAAAAATAAGCTTTGAAATTATTTGTTTTATATTATTATTATCATTAATAATTATAATTAAAAAATATCTCTAATTATTCTTTTTCTTACTTTAGATTAAATGATGTTTTTTCCATTTTTCGGTAGCAATTACTTCACGGTATTGATTTACAGGTTTAATGGCGCGGTAGTGCATCCTAATGGATCTCGAGTTCAGGTCTCGACGGATAATCTTTTGTTAAGAGAGTGCCTTTTGAAGAATACGGACTTTATCGAAGGAATTGTCGTTTACGTCGGCCACGAGACGAAGGCTATGCTCAATAATGGAGGTCCTAGATATAAGGTAACAATTCAAAGTTTATTTCGTCCCTATATAGACAATGTCACTTCTCCGATGTATACGTGCCTTCGTCAGTTAAATTACCGAATATGACCATTGAGTAACTAAACGAGTAACCTTTAAAATAGAGTGCTCCGAGCACTTTAATCAAAAAGTCGTTAAATCCACGCCACAAAATTTCGCACGATAACAAGATCGTCAAATTGTCTATTTTCTTTTTATTATTATTTTAGAAAGGAAAATAGTTTTTCGATGAATTTTGGTTGCAATGCGAATTTCACAAAAGATAATGCTTAAAAAGATAGATTCAAAACATCTCATACGTTTCCGCGATCGAATCAATTACTTGATTAACAATTGAAGAGTCCGATTTCAATTTGTTGTGTACGGACAATCGAATAAATCAACATAAACATTAATATTGTTAAAAATGTAATAAGTTATTGAAACTTTTTTTATGTGACTAGTTTTTTAATTTTTAATTTTTTAATTTCATTACACGGAGAAATTTTTTTTGTTGTAAATTTTACCATTCCAGATGGCATTTTGAGGACAGACTTTCGTGATGAGAAAAATTGCCATTATTTATGGTAAATGTTACAATGGTTTTTTGGAATTTTTACTACGAGTATGGTAAAAATTGTCATTCATCATATCAATTTTTATTATAAAAAATTGCAATTTTTCTCATGACGAAAGTCTGTCCACGAAATGCCACCTAGTATGGTAAAATTTACAAGAAAATTTACCTCCGTGTACTTCTACTTCGAGTGATATTCTAGTTATATCAATTTATATAACATAAATCATTATTCAAATATTATCCTAATTTATGAGAATTCATCGTATTTTTTTTTTTTTTTGTTCAATTTTCGTTTTTAAAGTAAACTTAGATAAGAGCATGACCAAAAATAAAAAAAATAAAAACAATTAAATTACGCACCTCTCACATTTTTGCTACCGCCATTTATTATCTAAGAATTCCTTCCATTTATCTAATCTGCCAAACTACATGAATTTTCAATAAAAGTCGTGAAATTGGTTCGCTATTCGCGTTGATCCAGATGTCGATAACGCAAAAAAAATCTGATACCTTGCGTTAATAATATCTTGATGCAGTTGATTATCAGATCGTGATTTCTACGAAGCACTTGCGTTGTTCAATACGATTTGGAGATGACGAGTTCGTAGTACATTAAGAGTTTGAATTCAGCAAGAATATGATCAAAGGAATGCTGACTAAACTCGCTAAAATGTGCGGGCATTTTCAACTCGAACCTGCAGACTCCCATAAAAATTCTGCTTAAAACCGCAGGCAGCATTGGGTGTAGACGAAGTTCATCGGTATTCGAAAAACGAGTTTGAGTAAAAAATTCCTCTGGTATACACGATTAAAACGAAAATGACGTATATATGTCGTTTGTAGGAAAATAATTCGTATATTTGAGAGAATAGTTCTTCTGTATACAGAAAAATCTAACGGAAAATATATACATAAAATTAGATGAAAATTGAAAAAATCGAAATTTATCATTCGCCACGTTGAGACCGACATTTTAATTTGGAAAATATAAAAACAGTTTCGATATCAGGAACTCAAATTATGTTAAGATACCCCGTTTGTTTTAGAAACAATTGAATAAACAAAAAATATATATACATACGTATACATGAAATGTCTGAAAAAATTTTATGTTTTCTAATAATGATTGTTTACAATCATGGAAGAAGTAAAATCTTATAAAGTATTACCGCGTTTGAGATGACATCATAATTGATTTTTTTTTTCAATTAATTTCTTTGCTTTTCATAATTATTGTCAATTTTGTAAGCGTTAGATAATTTTTAGAAAATGTCATGTCAATGTTATCAATTTTTGTATTTTGCATTTTCATTTCTTTTTCCAACCACTTGTATCGACGTCAACTTTCATTAATATTTAAGCATTTACATTAGTCGATTTTTATATTTTCTGGAAAATTTTTAATCATTATTGGGGATTATCGTCTGTATATCGATGTTTTTATCAGTTTTCAAGCACGTATCATTTTATTTTTATATAATATTGAGATTAAATACAGTCTTTGACTAAAATAAATAACTTGACGTTTCGGTCCTATTGTGTGGACCCTCTTCAGAAATAAACTATATACAATGAGATACTGTTCGGAATGAGATACTCATTATATATATAGTTTATTTCTGAAGAAGGTCGACGCACAATAGGACCGAAACTTCAATTCATTTATTTTAGTCAGAGACTGTATTTAATTTTAATATTATATAATATAAAAAAATAAATTGTCAACATCAGTTGTAAAACGAAAAATGACATAATTTTCATCAATAATTTTTTCAAATTTATTCTGTATTTACGACTATTTGCTTTATCGTGAACGTCTATTTATATTCTTCGTGCGACTCAATGACAGCTGTCAAAATGACATGACCAAATTGAACACTTATGAAGGTGTCACTTTTGTCATGGCAATTAGCGCCAGTAATGACAATCGTTGATTATAATTATAAATGGTAACAATAAATACATCATAATAGTCAATAATGATCTTAACGATGAACATTAACATCAATGGTATTCATCATCATCATTATCATCATCATCATAATAATAATCACATCGATAACATTTATAAAAGTGATTTCACGGAATTTTTCAAATCAATTTCAGCGTTCGCGTCTTGAACGACAGATGAACCTTGACGTCGTATGGTGCGTCGTCATTTTGATTGTCCTGTGCATCGTGGGAGCCGCGGGATGCCGATTTTCACTGATGGGATTTCCAATCGGCGTGGAGATCCCTTTTCTGCCGTTTAAGCCAGAACCAACGTACGAGGGGCTGCTAACTTTTTGGACATTCATTATCATTCTGCAAGTGATGATACCCTTAAGTCTGTACGTGACAATCGAGATGGCCAAACTCGGGCAGGTGTATCACATCGCGAATGACGAGGCGCTGAAAGATTCGGAGACTGGTCGCGGAGCCGAATGCAGAGCGCTCAATATCACCGAAGAACTTGGCCAAGTACGACGTTTCACATCACAGAATCAATTATTAAAAACATTCATGTCTAATTTCTAATTAGCAATTTTAAAACATATTATCACTAACACTTATAAACACTTTTGTTATTAATTACATGATATTCTTCTTAACGTCCTTAACATAATGACATTGCGTATAAGCAGAGAGAAGTTTGCGATTTTATTTATTGTCACCAATTTCGACAATTGTCGCCGGTAGGATACTTGGACAAGTATAGAAAAGTGTGTAAATCTCTGTTTTCGATTTTTCTTAGGTACAATATATTTTCTCGGACAAGACCGGCACGTTGACGGAGAACAAAATGCTCTTTCGTAGGTGCGCGGTTGGCGGGCAAGACTACGCACACACCGGCGACGGTGAAAACCTCGTAGCTTGTAGGAGACTGAAGGAGGATTTACTGATTGGTACCTGTAGGCATCGCCTTCAAGAGTTCCTCGTACTCTTGGCGATTTGTAATACCGTCGTAGTCAATACCCATCCCCATCGCGACATGATGAATTCGAGCGGCGTGGTCGAAGAGCCGGAGAAAAACGGCGCCAGTCCTTCGAGGTAATTGAACTTGATTATTTTTCTTACTCTAGAAATCTGAATGAAGTAATCGAAGCGAGATGTCGTTTGACGGGACAGTGAACTTGGTTCCATCATTCTTCATCGGTGGAATTCCACGATAGTCGATATGCGCTTTTATTTTTTTATGTTTCAACGGTATTCACTGTTTTCAAATGCAGATACATGAGGTTAGAAGAGTCAAGAAGCACGACTCCAGTTCCTATGACAACTTCCAATTCCTCGGTGCACGCTGCAACGCCGCTGCCAGAGCTGAAGGAGGACGTTTCTCCGGAGAGTTCGCCAAACGAACCGGAACGGATCGTCGAACCTCTTTCTTTCAAAAACAGATTATCGAGGTACAATTTCAGTGTTTGCTCGCTTAATGTCCGTTCGTGTCAGGAATAGTGTCGCGAAGACACGAAATTTCGTATCGCTTGATAAATCTTTGTAAAAGATTCATAACATTTTGATATTTGCAAAGTTTAAATTTAAAAAAATAAAAAAAGTTTTAATTTAAAAAATGTTAAACATCACCAGTCGAAGGAGCGCCATAAAAAAAATTTGGATATGATGAATTTTCAGAAATGTATTAATCGTTTTCAGCAATCGTTGAATTTTTGACAAACGGCAATTTTGACGTTAAAAAGGATTAAAATTATCACTTTTTACAAGTACACTTTGATATTAAATACACGATCAGCACTGACATTTAATGTTGATTTAAAAACTTACGTTTGTTACATTAATTGAAAGACGCGAGGAAAAGTAAATGACGAATAATGTTGAGTCTAAAATATGTTGAATATTAATATTGACTTTGTCGCATTCATTAATTTTGCAATTAACATTTCAGGCCGAGGCTGCTGAATATACCGGCGATGCCAAATTTAAGCGTCTTAACGAAAAGGCTGTCGCCATTAGTGCAACGAATGAACATCACGAATCTGCTATCAGAAGAGAACGGAAAGTCGACGCCCAATCCTCCAGCGATATACGAAGCCGAGAGCCCCGACGAACTGGCCCTGGTGCACGCCGCTAGGGCATACGACGTCAAACTCGTGCAGAGGAGCAACGATCGTGTTATCGTCTCCTTACCGGATAAATCGACGGTTTCATTTCAGATTATCAAAGTACGTGAAATTTATGTTATAGTTTGGTAGAATCTTTTTTCCAAAAGTCTGTTTACTGGACAAAATTTAAAAAACACGTTTCTTGGCATTTTTTTTTTTTCAAAGATGGCGCCTTTGATAAGACGGCTCAAAACTTTTGTTATCATACTCATAATCATCAAATAAAAGTATATCGCAATTTATTATTTTTTAGAAATTTTTTAGAAAATTTATGTAAAAGACAATAATATTCTACGAATAATAGTATTTATAAATATCGAACGATAAAAATGTAAGAAAATTTCCAACTTATCGACAGTTTGGAAATATTAGTGCAATGATCCATGCTTAATATTTGTTTGGAACGAAAAATTTCAATCGACCAATAGTACAAACGTTATCGTTATCGTGCCACCGAATGACGATATGCCGTGAAAGTTTGAAAATTCAAGATATACACTCATATAATACAATAGTACATTTCGTTACAGGTACACGTGAAATGCAATTTCCGTCACAGTGTGGGAAATACGAATTTCCCGCATACTATTATAGGAAATATAAGAATTGAATATTGTCTCTGAAAATATTCTTTCGAGATTCATAAAATCCCTAAAAATATTGATCGTTACGTTTTATCCGTCATTTTGAACTTGCGAAATAATCAAACAAGTCAGTGAAATTCGTCAGCCATGTTGGATTCACTACTATTAACTTTGAATTTTCGACGCCGTACTTAGTGTAGTATTCATTTTTTTGTCAGAACTGTTGACCGACGTGTGGGTTGAATAATTTATTTCAAAGTAAATGAAAGATCATTTTCATTCGAGTTGTTCTGTTTAGGTACTGCCATTCGACGCTACCAGAAAGTGCATGTCCATAATAACGAAGAACCCCTATACGGGCGAGATCGTTCTCTACTGTAAAGGCGCCGACTCCACGATATTCGCCAACATTAGCTCCGCCGAGGAAGCTTCGCCGATGACAGCGAAGATCAAACAGCAGGTGCACTCGTACGCCAGGCAAGGGCTGCGAACCCTGGTGATGGGGAGGCGAGTCATCTCGCCCCAGGAATACGACGCCTGGTTGGAGGGGCACCTCGAAGCTGAAATGGCGATGGAAAGTCGGGAACGGGAAATCACCGACTCGTACAGAAGTATCGAGTGTCAATTGACTCTGCTCGGAGTGACCGGCATCGAGGACAAGCTGCAAGAGGGAGTGCCGGAAGCAATGAATGCTCTGGTCTCGGCTGGCATAGTCGTCTGGGTCTTGACGGGTAAGGTTTTTACTTTTATTTGTGCACCATTATACAATGCTCAAAATTAATGTCTACGATTAATGACGAATTAACATTGAAAATCAATTAAATGAACGATTAACTTTCAGGTGACAAGCCGGAAACCGCCGTGAACATCGCGTACTCGGCGAGTCTCTTTACACCGGCGATGCAACTCTTGCGCCTCGAGGCGAAAACAATGAACGTCGCCGAGGCACTCATACGCCGATATCTCGAAGCGATAAAACTGGAAAAGGCGACGGGTGGAAGCGTGCAGCAGCAGAACGATTTTGGCAACGATCCGAACGAGACGGCGACTGACAGGCTCGCTTACAGGATCGGCAGTTATCGTCAACGTCAGCGAGCGCTCGTCGTCGACGGGAAAACGTTGACGTACATTTTAGACGCGACATCCAATCTTACGATGCCGTTCCTGGAATTGACGAGAGCGTGCTCGAGCGTTTTGGCCTGTCGTGCCACTCCGTTGCAAAAGGTGATTATTTCGAATAAAAGTCGAAAATTTTTTGTCTTTGACTTTCAGGGGACATAATAATAAACAGATTGCAAAACATCAACAGATAAAATTGATAAGAACGAAAATAGTTAATAAAAATAAAAAGAAAACATAAATAACGTGTAAAATTGTGATTGAAAAAACTATAACATCCTTTGTGGTTTTTTTAGGCTTACATCGTCAAAGTCGTAAAAGAGCGCCTGCACGTGAGGACCTTAGCGATCGGCGACGGCGCGAACGACGTTAGCATGATACAAACGGCGGACGTCGGCATCGGGG
The DNA here is from genome assembly GCA_030522945.1 of Trichopria nigra. Taxonomy (NCBI): domain Eukaryota; kingdom Metazoa; phylum Arthropoda; class Insecta; order Hymenoptera; family Diapriidae; genus Trichopria; species Trichopria nigra. The sequence continues at coordinate 32,159 of JAPYZR010003127.1, forward strand.
TTTCCGGTCGCGAAGGTACCCAGGCGGTCATGGCAGCGGATTTCGCCATCTCCAGGTTCCCGATGCTCACCGTCCTCCTCTTCGTTCACGGCCATTGGTGCTACGACAGACTTTCACGCATGATCCTTTATTTCTTTTATAAGAACGCGACGTTCGTCTTTCTCATCTTTTGGTACCAGGTAATTGCAAAGGTGTTGACGTTCTGCTAGAAATCTTTTTTTTTTTTTTTTTGTATTTACAAATACGCGATACTTACAGGTATATTGTCGATGCATAAAAATTAAAAGGATTAATTATCCATTATTGTTTTGCTATTGCAGCTGTATTGTGGATTTTCGGGTGCCGTAATGATCGACCAAATTTATTTGATGCTGTACAACTTATTATTTACATCACTGCCGCCGCTCGCTCTCGGCATTTACGATCGGATAGCACCGGCCAGTATTCTCATAGAAAATCCAAGACTTTACGACAGGGGTCGATTAGGCTTAGTATACAAACCACATTCCTTCTGGATTACAATGGCGGACGCTCTGTATCAGAGTATCGTAATTTTCTTCATCACCGAGGCAGTAAGTATTGTTTTCTTATAGGCCGCATGCTACTGATAGTATCATTTTTTTTATATTCATTTCTGAAGAGGATCCGCGCTTTGGATCGAAACGTAAAATTATTTAAAATTTTCATTTGGTATAAAGACTGCTAGATATTTTTAATAATGTTGCTTCAGTAACGACGACATAAAAACACTTTGAATTGAATCTGAATTCAAACGTAATGTTTATATATGTAATTATAGGTTTTCGATGCATTTCAATCCATTGTAATCTAAATCGTATCGATAATTTATGAAATGATAATTATTTTTTATACGAATTGGAAATCATAGAAATTGTTATATTTGTGAGAACTAAACAAATGCAATTTTACTCGATATTATCGTATAAAGAATAAATAAAAAGTTTATGCACGTTTAGAAATTTCAACGGGTAAAGGTACTTTTACGAGGCAAGGAAAAATATATTTTCATTTTCTATTAACAGGCATACCACGACTCCGAAGTTGATATCTGGGAATTCGGTTCGACGATCACGACGGCCTGCATATTCGTCATGTTGATGCATGTTAGCATCGAAACGAGATCTTGGGTAAGTTTCCGATTATTATTACTCTTTTCTTTTCATTTGCAATAATGGAAATGATATGTCAATATTTGGTTCTTCTGCTTTGTCCTATGACTTTATAACCCTCGTAGACATACCGTGAATTTCTGCATTCAAGTCATATCGAAAAATTACATTCATTTGTTATTATTATTATTTTGTAATGTATCATTTTCAATATAGATGTAAATATATTGAGATATATATCGAGATATATGTCAACAATTTGTTGACAATCTATTACAAAAATCGTTAAAAATGATATTTCATTAATTGAAGAATACTTCCCTACAATTTTAAGAAGGGTCGATAATCGAAAAAATCACTTCTTAGAAGAAAAAAAAATGTTCTTATACTTTTAATCTTTGAAACGTTATTATTAATAATATTATCTATAGGAAAAAAAATGTTAGTGTTCACCATATTTGACGCGAAGCTTATGAAGTATCAAAAATTCGTTCCGTCCCTGGTAGAAATGAAAACATTTCTTAGCCAATTCTTAGATAGTTCAGATATTTACCATGTTAAAGGGATAGGAGAAATGGATAGTGTAAGAAAAAAATAAAAGACTTTCTTTTACATTTTTAATAAAAGTTATTGACCACTGGTTGAAGATTATCAACTTAATAAGAGATTCAAACAAACAAAAAAATATATTTATTTAGTTTAAAATTTGTTTTACACTCACAAGTTAAGAAAAATTATATTCACAAAGGAAATGGCAGCATGTGCACGATGCTTGGAAACATTTGCATTACTTTTTAGCAGACGGAGTTAGAACATAAAAAATGGCACAGAGTACAAAATGTAATTTATCTAAAACACAGTGATAAGACAAAACCAAGAAATGAAAGATTTGAAAAAGTAGAATTAACTGGTAGACTGCATGATAATCCCGTTAAAGATAAAATTTAGAAACTTGTTGCTGGCGGTGTCGAAGTTGACGCTTATTCGGCGAAATGTCAATGAGATGGATTAAATTATTCAACATTATCAATGCAAAATCCATTAGTTGTTTCTGAGTTTTTGAAATTAGAAAAGATGATAAGATAAAAATTAAAGGCTTAGTATTTAATCAATAAAACTAAAAGCTCTTTTTTTTATCTTTTGCAGTAGATGGTTTTGAAATTATTCAAAAGGCTGTTATAGAGGCTAAATGAATAAGGAGGAAAAGCAATGGCGTTAAAAAAAAATGCATAATGTGTTGATTGATGAAAATAATGAACATTTCAAAAATGAAGATGGTAGTTTAGACATTAAAACTGCTGAATTACTTTTAGAAAATACTGCTGAAGTTGAAGAATTTCGTACGAGTAATTTTGAAAATAATAATCAACACAAAAACGAACCACAAACAAAAATTACCGAATTAACTTCGTACAAACACTTCAATTGAAACAAATTGAAGTAATTGGCCCAATAAATTCTAACTGAACGTGAAAAATTAAAAAAAGTTTTATTAAAGTCTTTATGATGAATTAATTAAGGTACAAACGGTTAACGATAGTGATGTGCCAAAAAAAAAATACAACAAAGAAATCAATTTTTTATACGCAGCCAAAGAATTTTCTGGAGAAATATTTAAACAATGATTTTTCCGAACTTATTAACAAAAATTTAGTTGAGAAGCGTTATTTACGAGAAAATTAGTGGTCCGTACAGTCTTGGGATCGAATTTGTGTAAAATTACTCTCCGACTTGCAAATCGAAATCCCGCGATTGTTTTCGAGGAGAGCCGAATTTGTGACCAGTGTGCCAGGATGTGCCTTCGAACGAGTAATCGCCGCACTTGCATATCGTACAAACGCGGTATCAACGAAAAAATGACGATGAAAAAATGAGCGAATAAGAAATAGCGAGAAAATGTGACCGGGATAAAATAAGAAAATATGAAAGTAAACGACATCGTTTAAAAACAATGCCCAAAGTCGAGTCCGTGCTTGTGGGTGGGTACACTCAATTTTGATCGTCATTTTTTCGGCCACCCGTTCGCTCTGTGCGTTATTGCAAATCGTCATTTTGCGACACGTGACAGTTTCAGTTCTAGTCCCGAGTAATCTCGTTGCTCCGGCTATCAAAGAGTGCGGTGAAAATACACAGTGTTTGTGAAATCAAATTACAGCAAAAATATCGAAATTGTGACGAGGACACATTGTTCCAAGATGGTCCACACTGACAGCGTCAAAAATAACGCATCACAGCATTGACAATAAACAGAGCACAGCAGTACATTCATTCGACCGAACCCTTAATCGTAAATCTGGCCAAAGCATCAGCAATTCGAAAAGTGACACGACGCAAAGATCAACGCACATCTACAAATTACTTTTCCGCAACGGCAGTTCAACGACACCGCGTAATCCGCAATCACGGCACACAGGCGTTGAAGAGATTGCTGTCCGTTAAGGTGGACGTTTCATTTCCAATCGGCGACACAGCAGAAATTGGGAATTTGCCTGCAACGGCCCAGGCGACCACGCACCACGCTCGTTCATCGGCAGCACAACGTCGGATGCGGTTTGATTTAATACATTTGTGAATTCATCTATATTGCATTTTCAAAAATTGACTTGGCAGCGGCCACATTTGTCACAATTGTTAAACTAAATTATTAACTATTCGACGTTTTAAAGTCGACCATTCGTTAAACTCGATTTCGTAATTTTGAAATTCAAATTTTCCTACATTGCGCCGAAAATAGCGTGCTTTAAATCCTGGACAAACATGCCCATCGTTTACATTGAATTGCATACACGCTTAGGGCAAGTTTGAATTTCAAAGTTTCTCGAGTAGTATTATTTTGCTTCGAGTTAATTATTATTTGTATTCGATTCGATCACGAGTGAGCGCTCGAAATTTTGAAGACACATCGCAGAACAGGAAAAGCGTGTTGAAAGTTGGGTCGATTCGGCTAATGCGCAAATCCCGTAAAAGTTTAGCGCAGTTATCGGACTGCAGAGAAAAACTAGACGAGTATTTATTAATGCAACTAAAATTATTTTTTTGCAACAAAAAATATAACTGTCCGTGCACTGATACTTACGTTGTTACGCAAACTTTTATGTTAAAAAACGAATTTTTATTGAACTTTTTTTTCGTCGATTTTCTCTCACTATGGTCACACTGGGTCAATTTGACCCGAGAAAAAAACCTGGCCGAACAACTCGATGTCTACCGACGCATTGAAGTCGCGCAAGCTTATGTAAACCGTTGGGGATTATTGTAAACACCTCTGGGAACAACAGATGGCGCCACATGCTCTATTTTAAAACGTATCTTAGACGCTACATCAAGTCAAAAATTGCCTTGTGTCAGAATGACCCAGTGTGACCACTACGGGTTAAAGTTTCAAAACCGCTTAACACACAGACAACAAATTTTTTTTTAACATACATGGTGACGTCCATTCCAGGGCCATATAATAAACCCTCCATTCCTTCAGCAGCAATTCAATTTGGTGCTGTCTTCAAGCCATCCTTCCCTCTCGTGTCGCTTCGTGCGCTCTGCGCTCGGATAGCGTGACGCGCTCTGCGTCCTCCTTTTGTACATATGCATACGCATTGGGCCCCAAAGACAGTCATATGGGCCCCATTGCATTCATATGGTATAAATGTGAAATTGAACCTTCATTAAACATACCGGCGGCGATATTTGCGGCCATATCTACAATTTCTGATCCACTCGGAATGATTTTCGGTTTTTTCCACGTCCCATCACCAGATACAGTTAATTCTGTGGCATGGGCTTCGCATTGATTATCAGGCGTGAGCTGTTTCTCTTGACAGCAAGCTTGCTGAAAAAGTTTTTTCAACCTCGGAAATTGCTGCAAACACTGTAATAAAGTTCAAAATTCTGTATTCTATCGAAGTGTCACGAGGCACAATAATTTCCTCCTGCATTTTGAATATTTTTGCAGATGCGCTGAAGCTGCTTTCGTCCGCCTCAGCTTTATTCGGATTAAAAACGTTTTTCCGTTTTTTATTTCTTGATTTATGCGTGTTTGTAACAGAACGCCGCTCTCTACTGACTTTCATATTAAATTATTATAGTATAATTCGAGCGGCGAGATGGTCGTGCGTGCTAAGGCGTCAGCTTAGTTCGCACGAACTGATCGTCGCGAAGGTCCCGAGTTCGAATCCCCGTCTGGCAATGTGTT